>PVIR01003280.1:0-17330 GCA_004026965.1 Petromus typicus
GAGGGGAGGGGGAGGGGAACGACATTCAGCAATGGAGCCACCCTGTAGCCAAACGCTTACATGTCACATAGGTAATATGGTCACGTGGCTTTATAAAATTTACACGCATGCATCTTTTATCCATATGCTATTAAGATTCCTATCTTTTTCCACCTTGGCTTCTCCATCACACTTTCCTGAGAGGTCCTGGAGAAGCCATGGGCGCTTAATGGATGCAGCTGAAGGGAAATCAATTAGAGACCCATTTAGATTGGGTTTGGTGGATAAATGCATTCGATCTGTCAGTCGTCACCAGCCACCCTGGTGTAGGACTGGTATTCAAGAGCATTCCTACCAACTACCGGGCTGACTCTGAAATCGGACACAAAGGTGCAGGGTACAGGTCACATCTCCAAAGGCGTGTGACCTGCACACTTGGCACTGGGGGCCTATAGACCATGAAAGAGACGCAGTTTCCAACAGGTGTAGCTGGAAAGGAAACCAGAAGAAAGCACACCTCAAGGGTCGGCTGTGTGCCAGGGTCCCTAACACCTGGAGCAGGAACCCAGGGCAGTTCCCGCCCAACCCAAGGCCAGGCTTTCCACAGTGTCTGCTGCCCCTCGGTAGCCAGCCTTACCTGGCGCTGCTCCTCAGGGGTGGAGTGAGCACCCCCGAGGTCACTAACTGTGTTTCAGCACCTGGCAGGGCCCTGTTAGGGGAGAAGATGTGCTCTCCGGGAACCCAGAACTCAAAGGTTCGGCTGTTCAGTGGGAAGCCAACTCCTGGCTGGGGTTAGGAAGGTCCCCACTTTTCCTCTGGAGCCTCTTGACTGTGGAATGTCATAGTTTTTTTTTTTTTTTTAAGATTCTTCTCCCATAATTTCAGTTCTGATAAAATTCATATAAATCTGGGTATTTAAGTCATTTTCAGTGTGTAGCTACGTAGTAAGTGTATCCATATCACCGTGTAACCAGCCTCTCCAGCTGATAGCTCCCCACCCCCTCCCCTCTCCAGCAACCCCTTTTCTTCTATTTCTAAGACTTTCTCAGCTCTTCCCATCTCATATAAGTAACACCATTCAGTATTTGTCTTTTCCTGACTACTTAGGCCTTTTATTATTGCATTTTTAAAAGTGAAGTAAATTGTACAAGCGAAGCCTTTGCCTAGGTCTTCATTGTAAATCTCACTGTTTTACCTATGTCCTCCCATATGCTACCACCACTCAGACTGAGATATGGCCTTTCTGCTGTCCCAGAGGGCCCCCATGTACCCTACCCCACCCTCGCCCCCACCGGCAGGAAACCGCTGACTCCCGGAGCTTGGACTCGAAAGAGCTGAGTCCGCTTCCTCACGTGCCCGGTGTTACTGCGGGTGAATCACTGTATGCCACGGTGCCCTCGGCTGTACAGGGGCACGTGATGTGTCCCACACAGAGGCCGCCGTGGGGAGAGCGAATAAACGGCTTCTGAGAAAAGCCCAGCCAGCCAGCAGGTCACCGGGGCTTTGGATTCGGGATCTCTGGACAGGGCTTCGGATGCATCATTTGCGGATAATGCTGCTCCAGAGGTCCCATGTGGAGAACGCGGGTGAAGAACCTCCTGACACCTCCCCAGGGCCCCTGCACCCGGGGGCAGCGTCCGTCCCTCGCTGCCCTCACCGGGACTCCATCCTCTGCTGACAGGAAGTGCCTCAGCCTGGAGGTTGCCCACCCCAGCCCTCTGCCAGTGAGTACCCACGCAGTGGCAGGAAGGGTTGGCCTCCTCTCCACAAAGGTGGGCACCTTTGTAGTACAGCTCCCTGCAGATCAGGCCAAGGCTAGAGTTTAACTGAGACATAGCCTAGGGTCGCCGAGGTCAAGTGCCTGTGCCGTGCCAGCCCCGCTGCCAGTGTCCCGCCCTCAGACACGTACAGCAGGTGCTTGGTAGCGTCTCAGAGCGAGGGAGCCCGTGAGGGACACACTTGGGCGCCACGTCCTCTTCCCCGCCCCCCAGCCTTGTGTCAGGAAGCAGGAACGGAGATGCCCACGTGACTGGTTGGCAGGGCCACCTGGCCTTACCCTCTCGGAGGAGCTGCCGTCCCTGCCCACCGTGCCATATGCGGGAGAAGCCGCTCACCGCTGCTGTGGGCCTCCCGGGTGGATTGATTAATTAATTACCACCAGCCTGACAGCTCCAGGCTGCTGGCAGGGCCCTCGGCGCCCCTCCTGGCTCCTCTTGGCAGGTGAGATCTTCATTTCCCGGCACTTGGCAGAGTCAGGGGGGGAAGGCGAAGCGGTCAGGGAGTCAGAGGCACTAGAGGAACAGAGGTCCGGAGAGCCCCGTGTTCGCAGGCTCCTGGTCAGGGCCTCCGGCAGGACAGGAAGTGAGGCCTAGTCACAGCTTTGACGGGGAGAGCGTGACACTAGGCCCTTAATCTCCCCACCTGGCTTTTTGCCTACTGTAATTATGAGTGGTGAGGGAGGGAGGGCTTCTAGTCACGTCGCTCCTTTTTCTCTGCCCTCTGTGAGCCTTCCTCTCAGCCTGAACTGGGTCAGGAGAGGAGAGGGGTGCAAACTCCTAAGAAATGTTCTCGTGTCTGTTCCAGGAGGGGAAATCTCCAGAAATCTGAGATTCCCTCTAACTCGGCACCTCTCCTACTGCACAGCCTGGGCTGAGCTGATGGCTGCTGGGCTTCGAGGAGGGACAGATGGTCCCCGTGATGGGTAACTACCCACCCCACGCCAGCGGACAGGGAACAGGTGGGTAACTGGCCAGAGCAGAAAGTCTGGGAGGCCCACAGGGTGGGCGCCTTCCTCTGGCAGCTCAGCCATGGTCAGGTAGCCTGGCACTGATGTTCACAAGGCATCCCGTGAAGCTGCATGCTCTTCGAGGGGCAGATGAAAATCCGCCGCCTCGTGCCTCAGTTTCCCTACCTCTGGAAGGAGGGCAGAGCTAGTTCTCATCTCAGGGACAGTGGGCAGGCCCTCGGGTGTTGACAGACAGAGCAGTTAGAACAGGCCTGGCACCTAGCAAGTGCCAGGAGTGCCGCTATTACCAAATGTCGCTGATTCTGAACGGTCTTGGTACAGACACACCATGACTGAACGTACCGGTAAGAAAAATAAAATGCTGCGGAAAGTAATGGTACCATTCTCTTCTTGTAAGACCCATCTTGATTTCAGAAATGTTAAAATTGTGAGGAAATGTGCTTCTTGGAAGAAACGCAGCATTATTCTCTACTTATTGCTCCCTAACTGAAGCACTTAGCCCCCCAGGAGCTGCGCGGCAGGTGCTGAATAAACACTTGTAGGAGGAGTGGATGAGTGACAGGTCGGCGGGACCAGTGCAGGAAGGGGAGGGGCGGGGCTTCCACCGCAGCCCCTCCCACGCCCACCACAGAGCGGGCCAGACCCTAGCGCGTCCCCGCCCAGCGCGGGGCTCGGCTGCCGGTGGGTTAGTGGGGTGGACAGGGCAACAATCTCCGCCTACACTCGCCAGGCTGGCGCACAGGCCCCCTCCCCAACTAAAGTCCACCCTCCCTGAGGTGCCTTCAGGAGTGTCTGAGCCCAGGGAAGAAAGTTAGGGCTTCCTGGCTTCTGTCCTGGCTACAGGGAAATGTTCTGGAGCTGGTGGACGGAGGAGATGGAGTGGAAGAAGCTGAATGTGTGTGGGGTCCCCCCTTCTCCTCTTTTCTCTTCTAAAAGGAGGTTCAAATCCCAGCTGGCGTTACCAGTGTGACATCCCATGTACTAGACCTGGTGAGCCTCTGTTTCCCCATCTGTGGTAGTAATTCCTCCCACACTTGGTGAGAGGTACAATAACCCGGCAGAACCCCTGCCCCGCATCTGCCGCTCTCACCTGCGCCTTCCTTTCTCTGTCCTCCCCACTCCAGCCCTGCCCTCCAACCTTCTTAATGCACAGACTGATTAATTCCTCCTCTAGCTGCTAAGATGCACTCTAATCCTGGGGGGAGAGAGAGCGGGAGGAGGCCCAAGGCCAGGGAAGCCAGGCCGGGGGCAGCGGAGCCAGTGAGGGGCCCTCTTCACACAGGGGCTCCACACTCCGGCTGTTTCCACAAAGATTTAATTTGTGTCTTAATGGGCCTCAGCCTCCTCTATAAAAGCCCTAAAGTGCCTTTTTATTTTATTTTATTTTTTTTTAAATGAAAGTTGCTGATTGTGTCTGCTGCTTCCTGGGGGAGGGCAGAAGAGGGAGAGGGAAGAAAAGGGAGAGATGCCGGCCCTGGTGCTGGAGGGCTCTGCCTCTGGCGTGGGCTCCCTTTCCGGGGCCGGTACCAAGGGGCATCCACCCCGGTGGGCCGTGACAGGGAATGCTGGACACTGGCCTTCAGCTCAGTCCCGCCACCCCCACCCAGGTGGCTGGAGCTCCTGCCTCTTAGGATCTCTGCGGGGTCCAGGGGTGTCAGGCAGGAGTGGGAGGAAGGAGCGGTCGACTGCTTTGCCAGATGCTTAGTTGTCCCTGTGGGCAAACTGCAGCCCATTCCACCTCCTCTCCGGTCCCCACCTCTCAAAGCCCCCTTCAAAGTCCTCAGCCGGAAGAACTGAGCTAAGAGTTCAGCCTGCCAAAACACAGCGCTACAGCACATTTAGTCATCGAGCTAATTGGCTTTTATTTGTGACTGGTGCATTAGGGCAGCCTCCTTTCTACAGAACAAAATGAGAACTCCCACTGGGCAGAGCAGACCAGTGGCTTCAGGAACAAAGGAACAGCACAATAAGAAAAACACTGGTTAGTTTACACCAGGTAACTTTAGGTTACTTTTTTAGGAAGGTTAAAGTAGAAGGGCCTTCCTATCACACTGACTCCGGCAGACTGGATGGAATCTCCTCTTTTCAGGGAAAAAACCCTGTCTCTTTGGGCATCTGCCTTGTTAAAGCTTCAGTTTGAGTTTGCAGCAGTTAGCCTAAGTGACTCCATTTTGGTTTTGCCCTGGTCTCTTGGCGTCTATTACTGGAGTTCAGTCCATCATTTTTTTTAACAGCCTTGAGCACTTTGGTACCTCGAGGTCCTCCCAAAATCTGTCTTATTGCCTTTTGACCTTTCAGAGCTAAAAGACCGCCACGTCCCTCTGTGTGGGAGGCAGAGGGGTAGAGGGCTGACTCAAAGGGTGGCAGTCAGGTCCCTAGCTGGGGAGCATGCATCTCTTCCACACAGGACTTGGCTGTCAGGTGATAAGGCCTGCCTGCCATCCCGGCACTTCAGGAGGCTGACGAGGGAGGATCGCAAGTTCAAGTGCAGCCTGCGTAGTTTAGTGGCTTAGTGAAACGTTGTCACTGGGATTGTGGAAGTTGGGAAGCTGATACACGGACTGTGGTGGTTAACTTGTGTGTTACACTGACCGGGGGTTGCCCAGATAGCTGGTAAACATTCTTCAAAGAGGTTAGCGTCCAGGTGGGCACATCCAATCTGCTTGGGGTCTGAAAAGAACAAATGGCAGAGGAAGGGTGGTTTCTGTCTCTCTCTTCAAGCTAGGACATCCCCTGTCTCCTGCCTTTGGACATCAGGCCTTCAGATGTCAGGACTCACCGAAGCCGACCTTCTACCCCGGCCTGTTCTCAGGCCTCCAGTGCAGACTGGGAGAGACATCATCAGCCCCTATGGCCTTTGGACAAAAACCGAATTATTCCACCAGCTCCTGTAATAAGTTTCTTCCTATGTAACCCTCTTCTATTTCTCTAGAGAAACTAATACAGATGGAATGGATTTTTTAATGGATGAAAAGGAGAATGAATCTTAACCCACAGGTTGAAGTCAGTGAGCACCACCAAGAAGCCTGACAATTCACGTCACAGAGCTCAGCAAGCCGCCTATGCTGAAACCTCTGGGGCTGCTGACGTGGCTGGCCCGGCTGGACGTGGGTTACAGTCTCCAGTAGGAGTTAATAGATCTTCTCCTCCCACACCTTTACTAGGCAACTGTCCTACACAAATCCCGGCGAAAGACTGAGGTTTATCCTCAGGAAAGTTTAGGCTAAAGGGTATCTGGTGACAGGAATAACAGCCCAGCTGAAGATAAAATGCTGTCTTTGTGTTCTAGGACTAGCCAAGTGTGATGGCTCATTTCTGTAATCCCAGTACTCTGGGAAGCTGAGGCAGGAGGATCTCAAGTTGAGCCTAGCCTGACCAACTTAATGACTTAGCAAGAACCTGTCTAAAAAAATTTTTTTAAAGGAATGGAGATACAGTTCAGTGCTCAGGCCTTGGGTTCAATTCCTAGAATTGAATTACTGAATTGAATTATTCCTAGAAATAAATACATTCCTAGGGCTGACAGAACAAATTAGAAAAAGTTTAGGGTTTAAAACAACATAAATATCTTCTCTCACAGCTCTGGAGGCTGGAATTCTGAACTCAAAGTCTCAGCAGGCCTGTGCTCCCTCCAGAAGCGCTAAGATGCCATACCTTGATTCTTCTAGTTTCTAGTGGCTCCAGCCGTCCTTTGGTTTGAGGGCTGCATGATTCCAATCCCTGGTTCCAACTTCACAGGACCGTCTCCTCTCCTCTGTGGGCGTCTTATGAAGCTTATAGGACACAGATGGCTAGAGAAGCGTCTCCATAATCCAGGATGAGTCATCCAAATCCCTTACCTTAATTATATCCCAGCAAGGATCCATTCCTAAATAAATGTACATCGTAGCATTCACAGATTCCATGGTTTATAACAGGGAGGGACTGCAGAGTCTTTCCTCAGAGACTGGCTCCCGGGCAAAGTCTACATGTGTGATACTGGCATGTGCCCAGGAAGCAGCTAGGTCTCCTCCCGATGGCCGCCCAGGGGCCCATACAGCTGACAGCCTTCCAACAGAGCTGTCAAATCAGTTCCTGGAAACCAGCTTCCAAAGAGGAGCAGACAGCAGGGATCACCATATGTATATAGAAAGTATCCAACCTGAAAGACAGAGACCAAAACAAACACTGCGGAAAATGGAAACACGAGGAAATAGAAGCCGTGTAGGAAGCAAAACCTTACAAAACAAAAAGCAATGTAGAAATTATGTCCTGAGAGATGAGGATGTGTTGGACCCACAAAGTAAAAAAATAAGATGCTATAAAAGGTAACATTCAGAAAAATCAGTGATTTTAAAAGTAAAACAAAAATAATTGAAAACGATATCTGTTTATATTAAGTACAATCATTGACAGATAAAATTGTGCCCATCTCCCATAAAATAGAACAAAAAGACAAACAGTAAGAGAAAGGGAGATGGATAAAGAAAACTCAAAGGCCAGTTGAGCAGTATCAGCACACAACTAACAGGATTATGAGAATATTGAAGTGGAACATGTCGGTGATCCCAGCTGCTTCTGATTCCCAGGCAGGAGGATTGCAAATTTAAGGCCAGCCTGGGCAACACAGTGAAGTCTCCAACTCCAAAAAGGAGGATAAGGGAAAGAGGAAGAGAAGAAGGGAGGGGGCGAGAAGAATAAAGAAGAAGAGAAGAAAGAAGAAGAACTGCGGGCCGGGGATATAGCTCAGTGGTTCCGGCGCCTGTCTTGCAAGGGCAAGGACCCGGGTTCAATCCCCGGTAACCACATAACAATACTGGGTGTGGAGACTCACCCCAGCGGCAACCAATACCACATACCAGTGCCGGGCGTGGTGGCTCACGCCTGTCATCCCAGCGCTCGGGAGGCAGAGGCAGGAGGATTGCTGTGATGTGAGTTGGAGGCTGAGCTCAGGGCCAGCCTGAACCACAAAGTGAGACCCTGTCTCAAAAAACCTTAAAAAAAAAAAAGAAAAGAAAGAAGAAGAACTGGAAGAGGAGAATGAAAAAAAGGGGCAGTCGGGAGACTATGGAGGGGAAAAAGTAAGTGAAGAAATAGTTCTAGAAAACTTCCTGGTGTTACACACTTATGATCCCAGAACAAGGAGGCTGAGGCAGTAGTATCACTATGAACTTCAGGCCAACCTGGGTTATACAGTGAGTTGAAGGATACCCTGAATTACATAGTGAGACCTTGTCTCAAAAATAAAAACCAAATCCTAAGAAAAAAATATCTCTGAGATCATCTATCTCAATGAATAAGAAAGGGTCCTACAAAGCCACATCCTTATGAAATTTCAAAACATTGGTGTTTAAAATAGCAAGAAGAAAGACTAACATCTTCCAGAGGGAAAGAAATAGGTCATATGCAAAGAAAAAAGAATCAAAATAGACTTAGACTTTTTTATCCATAAGAGTAGAAGCTGGAAAACAGTAGGTAGATGTATGCTAAATACTGAGAGGCATAGTTTTCTATCTAAAATTACATTTCACAAAACTATCTG
The DNA here is from genome assembly GCA_004026965.1 of Petromus typicus. Taxonomy (NCBI): domain Eukaryota; kingdom Metazoa; phylum Chordata; class Mammalia; order Rodentia; family Petromuridae; genus Petromus; species Petromus typicus. Next base: position 8,247 of record PVIR01003280.1, read on the forward strand.
CCAAAGGGCAAGTGGACTAAAAACATTCTCCACAAGGCAGGTTTTCAGTGTGTATATATCTCCTATAGCCCTTTCTTTAAATAACTCTTGAAAAGAAAAAGAAAAAAACTATGGTCCAAGAGAGTAGGATTTCAACAAAGGAGAAACACAGAAGGCATTTGTTTGTCCAATGAGTGCAAAGTGAACTGTCGGGATGGAAGATGGACAGTTATTCCAGGGAAGCAACCACCTGGATTTCAGGAACAGACAGCTTCAGGAAAGATATCCCCAAAGAAGCTGGCTCGGTGGCATGTGTCCATAGTCCCAGGTGCTGGGGAGGCTGAGGCAGGAGAATTCCTTGATCCGGGGAGTTTGAGACCAGCCTAGGCAATATGGTCAGATCCCATCTAAAAAAAAGAAGAAGCAGAAAATGAAATGGTTAGACTGCCTGGTATTTTTTGACATATCAAAGAATTTGGAATTAAAGTAGTGATTGATATTGAAAAACTGAGAAAATTGTTTTTAAAAATAGAAGCAATACTTAACACCGCAGGGAGAGAAGCAATACAATTTTAGAAATACTATTAGGCCTCATTGTTTGGCTCAAGCATGAGTAATACTTGTATAATCATAAAAATGATTTATTAAAAAGTAATTAAATATTGAGGGAGGAACGTGGTTATTAATAAAATTAACTTTTCATTTTTCATAGTGTGGAGTCATAGTTAATATTTAAATCTGAAGAATATATAGAAAAATGAGTCTTGTTTTGTTCTATAGAAACCTGAAGTAAATGCTAGAAAAACAAAAGCAGAAAAACTTAAAACTTATCACTGGCTGCCTAGGGTCAGGACTGTAGAGCGGCAAAGGCCAGGAAAATGACTATTACAGTAGGACAGAGGGGAGCATGGCTATAATTCCAGCACTCAGGAGGCTGAGCCAGGAGGATCACCATGAGTTCGAGGCCAGTCTGAGCTACATAGTGAATTTAAGACAGCCTGAACTATGTAGCTAGGTCCTGTCTCAAAAAACAAAAATAAAAAGTTTATAAAATGTCTGATTCATTGTGAGTTTTTTAGTATCTGAGTTTTTGACTATGTATATGTATCGTTTTTATTTATGCACATTAATTAGTAATGTTAATATTGTACTCATCTGCTGGGCAAAGAGATTTGTGAAATCTCTAAGCTTTGACTTCCACTTGGACCCATAACCCCGGGGTTTCTTCCCCAGGTGTGGCTAGCCCCCAAAGGCCTTTGTTCCTCCACTTGCTGCGCTTGCTTCCTCTCTGGTGGTGTCTCTCTTGCTTCTCCATCTATCAGGAGACCGTCTACCTCCCAGTGGACACCTCAGGATCTTACACAAGGTTCTCTACTGCGATGGCCCGTAACTGAGGGTTGTGGTTCCCATACCACAAACACAACACCCTTTTGTACAAGGCCTGGGAACATCTTTAGGTTTTGCTATCCCTGTGGGATCCTGGATCCGGTACCTTCTGGATACTCAGGGGTGAATGTATTAAATTCATTATATTGCACTGGGTTTTTTTTGGGGGGGGGGTTGTTTTGCTGCACTTAAAAATTACTGGAAATTGCCTTAAAGAGGCACACACTTATTAATTCATAGTTCAGAGCCTCGCTCCAGTTTCACTGTGCTAAGACTAAGGTGTCCACAGGAACTCCTCTCTTTCTGGAGGCTTTGAATGAGGCTTTTCTAGCTTCTAGCAGTGGCTTGGGTTCCGTGGCAGGGAGCCGCTCACATCGTACACATCTGTACGCTGCGCGTTGCAGCCTCCGGCCTCTGTGACATGCCCTCGGTGATCCAGGCTCCTCCGCCTCCTTCTTCCCCTGGAAGGACCTTGGAGATGACATTGCTCACCCCACATAAGCTAGGTTTATCGTTACCTGAAAGTGAGCTGATTTCCTCGGAGGCCCCAAGTCTCTCTGCCATATAATGTAACATGGTCATAATTCCAGGGATTAGGAGGAAGACCTCTGGGTACATTATCTACCTACAATCGTCATGGATTTTATGTTGCAATAATTTTGATTTTTAAAAACTTTTCATTAAAAGCCAGATATGGTGGTACACGCCTGCAATCTCAGCATTCCGAAGGCCGAGGCAAGGGAGATCATGAATTCAAAGGTAGCTTGGACTACATAGTAAAACCCTGTCTCAAGAAACACCCCCGAATCATTCAGATGTTATTCGGGAGCTCTTTGGCCCCACGTCTCGACGTTACGGCCTGTGATTCCTCCCTGGCCTCTCCTGGGGCTCTAGTCCAGCCCGCCAGAGCATCGGGCCTTGGGCGGCCCGTGCAGGCAGGTCGGGCAGGCGGGTGCTCCTCTGCCAGCAGTCCTCCCCTCTGCTCCGCGTTCAGCTGCAGAGTCGGAGCTGAGAGAGCTGTTCTGTTCCGTCTCCCCTGGGCCCAGGGAGGAGCCGGGCCTCCGCCCTCGCACACCCGATCCTCCCCAGTGGCTGCGGAGACAGTAGCCTTACAGGCGGCAAAACGCAGTGAGGACAGGGCCTGGGAGGGGCGGGACGGACGGCTGAAAGAGGATCCCAGTCCTGCTGAAGGTCACACCGGCCTCCAGCCCGGGTGTCTGGGCCGCCGCGGAGAGGGATACTGGAAAGCTGATGCGGCTCCACACTGGAGCGCCCGGGAGGGAGGGAGAGAGGGGGGCTGATGGCAGCCACTCTGGCAATGTCACAGCAGAGACCAGAGACCGCTGCGAGTTGGGGGAGGCGGGGCGAAGGCCTGAGAGCGGAGAGTCTGCGAGCCAGAGGTCTCTGCGAGCCAGAGGTCTCAGGAGAAACCAGAAGCCCCCAGAGTCCACGGTGGAGGCGGGAGAGCAGAGGCTGAATGAACTCTGCGTCTCCAGAGCCTGCGAAGCGATCCTCCCAGAGCCTGGGTGTCAGACCTCACCCTTGCACGGCATTCTCAGGTTCCCAAAGTGGGCACACACCCGCACCCGGCTCCGTCCGCACCCCAGGCTGGCAAAATACCCCCTATCATCCGGGACAGAACAGCTCCACGCAGGCTCCGGCGCCCACCCCATGGCTCAGTTCCTCCTCTGTGCCTCTCTTATGGGGACAAGAGGAGCCCCCCCCCCCCCATAAAGGAGCCCTGGCCCTGGGACTGTCAGAATTGCCACCCCTAACAACATGTCTGGTTCCCAGTAGTCCTGGGCAGGACAAGGCCAAGCACAGTTCCTCCTGTGGCAGTGCTCCATGGAGCTGCCAGGCACAGGGGAGCCACCTCGAGGGCTTTAGGGGTCCCCTTCTCTGAGGGGCCAGGCTCCCCCAGCCCTGCTCAGAAATGCCAGGTCTTGGAGAGTCCTGCTGTGGTGTCGGGTTGCGGGTCTCTGGCCTGCTGAGTGTCTTCCTGGGCCACCAGCCCTGCCAGTTCCGAGGATTTCAGTCAAAGTGGCATCTCTGGGCTCGTCCTTCTTAGTGCTTTCCCTCCCCACTGCTCATTTCACGGTGCCTAGAACACTGTGGGGAACGCGGCAAGGATCAGCTGCTATTAATTAAATGTCCTTCTCTCCCCCTGATATCTCAGAGACCCCAGAAGACTCTTCTCCCTGGGGTGCTGGGAGCGACCCCGGCTTTCAGAAGGCTCATCCAGGCAGCATGCAAAGCCCTTGCCCTGGTCGGCACTGCCTGGGGGAGGCAGGGGCCACACGGTGCCTTCTCAGGGTCCCCTCCTCACGGCCTCCCAGACGACTTGACCAGCCACCCCCATCAGCGGCTGCAGATCTTCTGACAGCTGGAGCCGATGGAATGGACCCCAGTCCCTGCCCTCCAAGCCTGGCTGGTCCCTCCAACTGTCAAATGAGAGCCAGGTGCGAATTATATGACCAGGTACAAGGGCGTTGAACCCGTAAATCATCCACCAAGGGCACTGAGCAAGGTCAGTGGGAATCACAAACTGGTGGGGCTATCCAGAGCCTGTTCAGGGAGATGAGGGACTGCCGGGGAAGGAGCGGAGAGGCCAGGAGGGAAACTCACGCCAAGGAAGAGGAGGGGAAGGAATCTGCCACTGTCCAGCGCTGTGGCACCGAGCAGGTGAGCCCCGCAGGCCACTGGGGTGGCTGCTGGGCAGCCTCTGCAGGAGGAGAGGCGGGCTACAGCAGGACCAGAGGTTTCTCAGAGCCTCCAGGAGGCTCTGGATGGCGCCAGAAGGCTGGTGACCTAAGGGGCCAGAGGTCCTCCTCAAGGCCACGCCATCACCCTGCCCCAGGCCCAGTCAGAGGCTTCCACTGCAGAGCCGCCAACGTACTGTACAAAGGACCCGAGTTGTTGACCTGCAACTAATCAGAGTGGTTTGCATATTTTGCATATCATTTGCATTCTCTGAGGGTCCAGCAATCACTCTCCAGAGCCCCCTGTCTCTTGGGGATCCACTCACAGCTCCACGGTCTACACCCCCACCCCATACCTGCCACGAGATAGGGCAGGTCATGGTTGGGCACCTCCGAGCCTCAAGCCCTCCCATTTGTGATTTGGGGTGCGGCAGGGGGAGCTGGGAAGGGAGTGGCTGAGATCTGTCTGGTGATTAATCCTCCTGCTAATGGAGGCTTCTTTGCCACCAGGGCTTTTACTGCAACTCAGGGAAGCCCTTAGCGCTGTCTCCCAGGTCCTTAGCGGGCTCATTAGCAGCCCTCCCCCTCACATTAGCAGCCCCGGCGGGAAGGAGAGCTGTGGGCCCTTGAAGGCCACAGCAGCCTCTAAACCCCCCCCCCCCCCGCAGCTGGGCTGCTCCCCACCCCTCCCACGAGTGCCCACTTCTGACAAAGTACACATTTCAATGGCAGGGCAAGGCTGAGAGAGACAGCGACTTGCTGAGGCCAGACTCCACTGCAGTCAGCTGTGCAAGCTCCCCACCACTGGGAAAGGCAGCCCCAAGGAATCAGGGGACCTGCCCCAGACCAGAGGCCAAATGTGACAACCCTTGCAATTCACCGTGGGCCAGGACGCTGGGGTTCTTGGTGCACCAGGCTAGACACATTTCACCTTCCATAAACTCCCTGCTGCTTGTCCCAAGGCAGTGAGAGGCACAGGGAGCCTCTCCAAGGCAAAACCAAGGGCAGAGGGCACAGTGGGCAGCGGCCATGTCTTCTGGAAGGGGTGCTAAGGAGGGCAGATCGGGCAGAGAAGGGTTTGTCTTCTGCACCAGTTTCACAAATAAGAGCCGCTGCCCTGAGCTGGACCCTCTGCCAGGTACCAAGAGGCAGAGATGAAAGGGTCCCGTTTAGCTCCTAGTGAAGGACTCAGCACAGTGGAGGAGTGACGTGGGTCATTTTTTTCTCCAGGTAGAGGATGAAACCCAGGGCCTTGGGCATACCAGGCCAGCACTCTACTGGTCCCGGAGCAAACCTTTCCAGTGATTCTGGAACTCAGTTTGCTTAGGACGGAAGCCCAAAGGGCAAGACGGGGAACCAAGTTTTGGGGAGCAATCATGGGTAATGGTATTTCCACGGTGAAATTCCTCAGCACAGCACCTGCCTGGTACACGCTCAGCGAAAGGTCAGCTCCGAATCACCATTATTATTCTGTGGAGGTGGTGGCTGTTGAAATGACTTTCTGACCTCAGGGTCCTAGGCTGCAAATTATGGACAGCAATCTCTTTTCTCAGCTCCCCACTGATTATGGGATAGAGGCGATGTCATTTATTCGGTGTGTAGGGTGTGCCAGATACGGTGCTGGGTAGTTTGTATGTCCTCTCATTTACTTTTCGCGAGTGTCCACCGTGCTCCTTCGTGTCGGTTCCTCCTTCCCATTTTAGAGATGAGGAAACAGGCTCTGAGACGTGAGGCGCCTAGTCCAGGTGCACACTGCCCTTCATGTGAAGAGCGCAGGGCAGTGCAAGGGTGCTCGAGGGACCTTCCTCCTGCAGGCCCCAAGGGGAACAGGGCCCGGCTGTCTCCCTCCACAGGAGAATGGTTTAGTGAATTGCGGTACATTCATATAATAGGTGTTCTGGACCAACAAAGAGCGCAGTTACTGCTATACGCACACGCACGGACACGATGGGGAGCTGCAGGAAGCCAGCCGCCCACACTACCTGACCGTGAAGTTCACTGGGGGGTAAAATCCACGGTGATGACACAGGCCACGCGGGGTCTGCTCGGCCCGCATCGCGGCGTGAAGGGGTCTCCGGGCGCCGGAAGTGTTTCCTACTTTGATCCAAGTGGTTAGTGGTCACGGGGTGTGTGTGGACCTTGTAAAAACCCACCCTGGGGACCCTAAGAAAGTAAGTCCTTGTGCTAGGTGTCAGCTTAGGAGAGGTGGGCCGGATTCCCTCCGGCTTTGCGCCATGCGGGAAGCGGAGCAGGCCCTGAGGCTGCGGGCGCTGCTTGTCCTTCCGATCACCACAGCCTGGCATCTGCTGCTCAGTCTGCTTCCTGTGTCCCCCCTCTCCCCAGAGGAGAGCGGAGCCTATGCCCTTTCTATGCCAGCTGGGGAGGGAGTGGGAGGCAGGAAGTGAGGGAAAGGAAGCAGGAAGAGTGTGGAGAAAAGAGACGCCGGCGAGATGAGTAGGAGGCTTTTCCACCGTGGTGCTAATGGCGGGGTCAGTTTAATGAGAACTTTTAGGGCCCCCAGGAGGAGGCCTGGGGCCGGCGGGCTCTGGGAGCCCCAGGGAGCAGATTCACTTCTGTGCATTTTGACGGATCATGAAGAGCGCTGGTCCTCAGAGCTCAATGATATGCCAGCGCATGGCCGGGTGGGGAGGGCCGGAGCGGCTGGCCGCAGAGCTCGGGTGTCCAGGCCCAGCCACCCCGCAGACACGGGGACAGTCAATCCTCGCCCGGCCCCTTCCCCCTCCTCTGCTCTTCCCATCAGCCCCCCACCGCCCTTCCTTCCGACCCTGTCTCTGACAGGCGTCCTGTCTCTCCATCTCCATTTCCTCCTGCTTCTCCTCCTGCCCCCTCCCCCTGCTCCCGGGCTGCGCTTCCTCTCCAGCCCAATATAAATAATAGAAATTAATTTGTCAGCCAGTACAGGCGGCCCAGTCGGTGCAGCAGCGAGCTGAGGAGGAAAAGCTGGTTGAAATAATTATTCTTGACTTAAGAAACCGTTCTTTTTATTCCTGAAGGCTAATGGCGTGGGAGCCGCTCCTGACCGTGCTGCGCTGCCGGCGGAGTGGAGGGTCGCCGGCTGCTGTTCTGACCCTTGCGTACGGACAGGACGCCCCCTCTCACTCCTCTTTAAAGGGCGATGAAGCCCTGAGAGACGCTGTCTGGGGTGGGCGACACGGGCACAAGTGTGTCTGGGAGAGGCTTTGGCCCAGGCCTTGTCAGGTGGAGCCGAAGCCACACACCCCCAAGGGGCAGGAAGCTGCGGTTTCCCCGGGCCCTGGACACACAGGGTCCTACACCACCCAGGAGCGAAATCTGCCAGGGAGTCGGATTTACCCCGCAGAAATTGAGCACACGGGGAACGCGTCCAAGGTCAAAGAGGGGTAAACCGACTCTCCTTCCAGCGAGAGGCGCTGAGGGTGTGTGGAGCCTCTCCGCATGGAGCAGAGGAGGAGAGGGCAGGAGATGGACAAGAGGGGACCCGGGCACTTCCGGGAAGATCAGCTGGACCCAAAGCATCCACAGACTTTGGGGGACAGGAGGGCCAAACCCCCGTCTTGGAGCTGACTCCCTGCCTGGTGGTGAGACACCTCCTCTTGTGTCCTGGGGAGCTGCCCAGACAGGGGTGCTGGCCCAGACATCAGTCGGGGAGCCAGAGAAACCCCAAGTGGACAGAGAGAGCAGTTTCCTGGAAAAGTCCTGGCATCTAGCTGCAAGAGCGGAGGGGAGGAGGGCGCAGCTGATGGAGCAACGACCGGGTGCCAGGCGCTGGTGCTCGGGGAAGCTGAGGACGCAGGGCCTGACAGGCAGGACGCAGTCGGAGCAGCGTCAAGGCAGGGAAAGGCCTTGGAGGGCGGGAGCCTGGAGCCAGATTCCGGGGAGAGGCCAAGTCTGGGGCCGCTGAGCTGACCCACTTCCGGCTGCAGGAGGAGGCGGAGGTGTGGGCAGCAGCCAGAAAAGTCGGCTTCGGTCCAGGCGGTGGACAGGGAGAGCCCAGGCCTCCCTGCTGCTCCGCGGCCGCCTCCCACCCATCTTCCTCCGCACAGCAGCCGCGGGATCTTCCCAGCAGTGGCCGATCGCGTCAGTCACACCTGAGTCCTCTGATGCTCTGGCCGCACGGATCGGGTCCAAGTCCTTCTCGGCTGGCAGGGCAGCCCCAACGCACCCCAGGCCGCCCCCACGGACTCACCAAGTACCTCGAACCCCCGGCCCACTCGCACGGCGTGGAGCGGTTCCCTTGGCTCTCACTCTCCCTGCCCACCTGGCCGCAGCGTCCCGGCCTCCCGCCCTGCGGGCTACAGCTGCCACTTTCCCGACTCACAGTGCGAATCATGAGCCTGTCCTGCGCCTTCTTGGGACCTTTCAAGACCCCCATCGGCTCTGCCTCTCCCAGGACAAACCCCGCTGCCCTGGCAGCGCGGTCTGGTCTGTGCCCTTGTCTTCATCACCCTGCACATCCAGGGTGCAGGGACTTTGCATGCTGGGCTGCTGTGACCCATTGCTAAGAAAGCACAGTGCCTGGCACTTGGCATGCCTGCCACTTGGTTACAAGACAGCCCAGGGAGTATGGGCAGCTGCAAACCTGGGAGGAAAGCCTGAAATGCCGTGGCCGAGCGAAGCCGTAAAGGGTTTGGGACAGCCAGGTCTGTGTAACACAGGGACTGGAACAGTGAGCGGGTGGCCTGGGGTGTGCGGTGGGTGAGCTTGGGGGGCGAATTTGGTACTGCCGCCCACGCCTCCTGGGTGTCTGGCCAGCAAGTGCCTGGAGGAGATGCCCACCTTGTACCAGTGCCATCTCAAACCCAAGATGGGAACCAGGAGGGTACTGCACAGAGCAAGGCCCTCTGCTAGGAGAGGTCAGGGGCCCTGGGCATGGGGGCTCTGGGCAAAGGAGGGCCTCTTTGCCACCCTGCCCCCTCCTGACAGGCGTCCCCAGCCTTTCTGAGTCTACTGAGGACAGACTGGAAGGGCCAGGAAGGAACTCTAGTAAGAAGGATGAAGTCAGAGAGCAGAAAGGAGCTCC
>PVIR01003280.1:17430-90835 GCA_004026965.1 Petromus typicus
GGTGTGGAGACTCACCCCAGCAGCAACCAGTACCACATACCACAGTGCCGGGCGTGGTGGCTCACGCCTGTAATCCCAGCACTCGGGAGGCAGAGGCAGGAGGATTGCTGTGATGTGAGTTTGAGGCTGAGCTGAGGGCCAGCCTGAACCACAAAGCGAGACCCTGTCTCAAAAAACCTAAAAAAAAAAAAAAAAAAAAGAAAGGAGCTCCGGACAGGAAAGGGCCTCCTGGTACCTCGGGGCTGCCCAGTGGCAGGGGCTGTGTCCGCTCACACCCTCCACAGGGGGGACACAGGGCGTGCTCCCCCTTCACCCCGGGCCAGCAGCACACACAGCGGTAGAGGCCAGATCAAAGCTGGAGTCCCCAGTAGCTGTGTCCACGTTCTCACTCTGCCCCAACCAGCCAATAAAGCAGCAGTAATCATCTCAAAGCCATATCGCAAACTGTGCTGTAAGATCCCCCACTTCCGGGACAGCTGGCAGAGGGGACTCAGAAAAGGAGGAAGGCTGCAGCTCTCTTGTCTCTTGGGGTGAGGTAGAAAAGTCAGTTTTGCACAGCCCATAACCAGCCCACGGTGCGCACAGCCTCCTCTGCAAATGCAGGTGGCAGCCCGAGATGCACCGGCGCTCCTGCGTGTCCACGGGGGGGCCCAACTCCGCTCAGACACGGAGGGCACATCTCCCCAGCTCCACACTGTTCGGATCGGCACTGTCGGTGCCTTTGCTCATTGTGACTGGGGAACACTCCAAAACATAACCCCGAGTTACACTCTGTCCTGATGACGTAGGAATGGGGTCACCACTCCTCCTCCCTGGCACTATAGCAACAGGCAGAGCTGGGGCTCTGGGTGCCATCCTGCCCCCTGAGCCAGCCGTGCTCCCCCCCCCCACCGCCCAGACACCCCTGACTCTTCCCTCGGGCAGAGCTTTCCTTAACTGCCCTGCTTCGGTGGCAGTTACTGAGTGTGTCCTGGGGAGACCTGGGGTCACCAGCAACAAGCACCTGAGTTCTTTTTTTTTTAGGTTTTTTGAGACAGGGTCTCACTTTTGTGGTTCAGGCTGGCCCTGAGCTCAGCCTCTAACTCACATCACAGCAATTCTCCTGCCTCTGCCTCCCGAGTGCTGGGATTACAGGCATGAGCCACCACGCCCGGCACTGTGGTATGTGGTACTGGTTGCTGCTGGGCGTGAGTCTCCACGCCCAGTGTGGTATGTGGTTACCGGGGATTGAACCCGGGTCCCTGCGCTTGCAAGACAGGCGCCGGAACCACTGAGCTAAATCCCCGGCCCCTGAATTCTTAACTGAGATATATATGCAGTGAAGTGGACGTGGCTGGTGCTGGTGTGCGATCCCATGAAGTTTTACACAGGGAGTGCACGCCTGGCCCTGCCACCCAAATCAGGATTTACAGCATTTCTGCACCTCTAGCCCCTCCAAATGGGTATCCCCCTGCCAGGCAACAGCCCTCAGGGGAGCGCCAATCATGCCAACAGTCAGGGCTGCCTTTTCTTGGACTGCATATGGAGAGGGTCTTTGGTTTTCCTGGTTCCTTTCATCCAACGTTATATCGGTGAGATTTGTCCGTGTTTCTTTATGTGGCTCTAGGACTTTTTTCATTTCATATTTCGCTATAGAAATAGAGCATACATATTGATGGTTTTGATTGATTTTATATTCATGTATGTCAGTTTATTTAGGTTCTCGTTGGTGGACATTTGTGTTGTGTGCCATTGTTGGCTGTTATTAATGAAGCTGTGATGAATATTCTTGTATCTTGTATGAATCTATTAATGAAATTTTGAAACACGCACCTAATTTTGAAACCAAACAACAATATACCACTTTTTGCCTCCTCTCACTGGGCTGTACCAGGCTGGGATGAAATTATTCTGGAGGTGAGGGAAGAGGACAGCCTGGGGACCCCCCCCCCCAAGATGTATTCCAAGAGTCTTTCCCACTGCCAGGGTTACTCCTGGAACAGCAGAGTTCCCTGCGAAGGTTCGTTACTATGAACTCAGCAGCAGAGAAAGGTGGAAAAGTTTCTTAAAACCTAAGTAGTTGTTTCTAGTGCAAATATTGTTTATATTTTTGAGACAGGGTCTCGTTATTAGACCAGACGTCCTTGAACTATGTAGCCCAGGCTGGCCTGGAACTACAGCAATCCTCCTGCCTCAGCCTCCCAAGTGATGAGATTACAGGCGTGCACCATCACAACGAGGCTGACTAGTAGATTTTAAATTTGGGACACATTTTATTGTACATGTCAGGGGAGCTTGGAGGACTTGAGCTCAAATTACGACTCTTCCGTCTACTAGCCCTGTGGTCCTGTGCAAGTAGAAGTTCTCTGAGCCTCTGTTTTCTCACTAGAAAAATGAGAATAATACTATTTACTTCATAGGGCTGTCAGGAGAATAACACAGCAGATGTAAATCACCTACATCGCACTTGGCATCTATAACAATGTTGTTTTTACTTGTTTGTTTTCCGTCCAAGGTCATGAAGCTAGTGAGCAGGATCTCTCAAACAGCTCTTGAAGGGAGAGGGAAAGAAAGCCTTCCGCGAGCCTAGTGAGGATGGCGACAATGCTTTGTGTCTTTATAGTCCCAGAGTGGAGCAGATAGTTGACACTCAGCAGATGCATATTAAATCACTGGGTGGAGAAATAAACACAGAGAGATTCACACTGGAAATTGCCTGATTTTAGACTTGGCTACCGAGGGAGATTGTTTGGGATGGAGAAATCAGCTATAGGATGCAAGCTCTCGCCTCATCCAGGAAGGGTTTTCTTGGCCCGTTAGACACTGAGACTGAGGCTGAGATCTGCGCGTCGGGAAGAAGGGGCTGCAGGGGAGAGAAAGATTTTGGGGGCTGGGGCCCGAGCGAGGCCAGGGAAGCCACTGGGCCAGGGCGCGGTTCTCTTCAGGAACAAACCAGATGGGGTTCTGGGCCCGGGCTGGGACTCGGCTGGGTTAAGAGGTCAGCCAGGGAACCTGGGAGATGACACCCGACACCCCACTGCCACCTGGGGCCGTTGGTCGCTTTGAAAGCCCAGGGACCGGAGAGCAAGTTTGCCAAGCATGCTCACGGGAGCCGTTCTGGGATCCTGAGCCTACCTCCCCAAGCGAGGTGTGTCTTCCAGCTCTGGATCCCCTGGGATGGCTCATAGCGGGAGCTGCCTGCTGTGCAGAGAGCGAGTGGGGGCGGGGCTCCGCCCTGCTCATCCGCGCACAGACAGTCCTGGCTGCCGCGCCTCTGCGGTGTTCCCAGGCTGGCCACAGGGGGGCGAGAGGGAGCCAAGCCGGGCGCCTGGCCACCTGGGCCATCTGGGGCATGGGGCGATGGCGGCGCTGGGAGCAGGCCTGGACCTGCAATTGGGGAGCCTGGCTGGGCGTTAGTCCTTCCGGGGCCCCCTGCATCCTGGCCTCCGCGGTACTTCTCCTAGGTCCAGATCTCAGATTTGGATATTTTTTTCCCTATCTGAAACCTGGACATCTTAGTTCTCCTTTGGGTATGTGCCTTAATTTTCCCGAGTCAGTGAAGTCTCCCAGTTTGATCTATGTGGTTAATCAGAGTCCTATTCGGCTGCACAGAAGACTTCGGGCAACTGGTGGGTTTTTCTGTGATGCTGTCCTCCAAGTCTGGTGAGGGGGTGAGTGTGGGGGAGAGGTCATGAGCCGGCTCTGTGAGAAGCTTGGCTTTCACCCTCCCTGTGCCTCATCCACACCCTTGAGGGCAGGCAGCCTATGACAGGCATCTTATCTACTTATGTGGTTTTGCACTGGGCTGTAACTTACATGTCATATGGTAGCTAATCATATGTGCATGTACTATGAGTTTTTTTCGGCTCCAAGGTTTAAATTCAGGGCCTTCTCACTGAGTTGTATTAGATATACATACATGTACATGTGTATATATGTATACATGTATATACACATACATGTATATATCCTCAGCCCTTTGTATATTTTACATTTTCAGACAAGGTCTCACTGAATTGCTACATTGCCCAGGCTAGGCTCAAAGTAGACAATCCTCCTGCCTCAGCCTCCCAGAGTGCTGGGATTGCCAGAGAGCACCACCAGTCCTGGCTTGATGAATCTTTATATGTGTGGATATACCCCTGGGACGTTCGCACCCTCCCTGTGTGTCCGACACTCCCTGGGCCCTGGGAATACATGGACAAAGGCTCAGTTCTACCCTCGGGGGCTCCCGGGCCCAGCAATACCAGGTGGGTAAGCAGTGTCAGCGGGGCCAGTGCTCAGAGGAAGAAGGGGTGACCTAAAGCACAGAGGAGGAGAATCCATCCGGATCACAGGAAGCCAGTCCAGGCTTCGCAGAGGCCAAGCCAGCCTGAGTCTGGAGCCCAAGGCGAAGGCAGCCTGTGGGGTCCCCTGAGGCTAAACAACTCCGGCTCCATCAAGGAAGTGCAAAGCAGCACGTAAACAGCTAAACATCGCGCCCCTCCCGGGCACAGTGATTAACGGAAAACAAATAGACAAAGACTACCCTCTATGGGGCTGGTTGGGGGAGGTTGAAAACAAGGAAGTGAGGCTGTATATAGGGCTGGGAGCGCTGGCAATAAAAGCTTCTCCACCATTTCATCTCCGCGTGATGACCCCTGCCCGTGGTTCGATGCCAGATGAGTCGCCCTCGGGAACAGGACCCGACAGCAGCCCAGAGGGAAAGTGCTGTGGTTTATGTGTAGAGGTCCCCAGAGCCGTGTGCGTGCCATGCCAGGGGTCAGGTTGGAAATGATGGGGCCTTGGCCGGGAAGACCCAGCCCACCCTGGCTTCCTGTGTGCCAGACCACTCTGCCCTGCCACCCTGCCTGGGAAACCTGGCAAAACCAAACCTGGACTGTAAAGTGAACCAAAAGAAACCTTCCCACTTTTAAATTGCCGGTGTCTGGTGTTTTATCACAGAGATGGGAAGAGTAGCTAAGATAAAAGGTATGTGAGCCAGGACACGGAGCGCAGGGCTTGCAACTGCGTCTGCAGGAGCCGCATGTTTGGGTCAGGGGGAAGCCAGGCACCTGGCACCTCAGTAGGTGTCTCTGCAAGAGATGGAGGACTTGCTGAGGAGCCAGTGGCAGAATCCCTGCCTGGCTTGGTCACTGGTCAGAGACTAAAGTGAGAGGTGGGTACACACATGTATCTTGGATTGGGGAATATAGACATACATGGACATAGATACACATGTGCACAGAGAACATAAGACTGTAAACACACCTAAGACATTTGGCTTCTGGAAATTTAAAGAAGAGAAGAGAAATGTGTCCTTTAACACACACAGGAGCATCTTGTGGAACGCACAGTTACCCATACGACTCGGCCCTGACAGATCATGTGTCTGTCCCAGGTGAGCTGGGTGGTGGCTGGATACCGTTCCAAGCGTTTTCAATGTGTTTCGTCCTATGGCAGCTGAGAATCCTGAGGCAGAGTCGTGCATTGACTGAGCCAAGGGGGCACATTTCAGAGCCAGAACCAGTGTGTTCCCCATGCCATCTTGCCCCTCACAGTTAGGGTGACTCTGCCTGTCTCCCACAGTGGTTTGAGTCTCGGCCCCTCCCCTCGCGTAGCCCGCGCACGCCTGCGCACACAGCACCTCTGGGGTGTGTACTGTTCAGTATTCGGCGTCATCCCAGGCTAAATCGAGGCAAGAGCTTGAGCTGGAGACCTGGCCAGGCTGCCTGGGGTCTGGTCAGCCCAGAACTTCCAGGCTGAATGTTCCGAACTCTTGTGGCTTCTGTCCTCCGCTGTCAGACCTGCTCCTGCGAAAACCCTTGACCCTCATTCTGTGAGCACCTACATGACTGAGCGGAGCTGAAGATACTACCCCGCACTTACTAGTTCTTGAAGCTCACCCGATGGCTGCCAGACCCTGCAGTGCTGTCTCTGACACCATCCCTGGCTCCCGATTACTGCAACCTCAAGCTCGAAGAACCCTAACATTCGAGGCCCTCTGGCATTAAGGACAAACCGTCTGCACCACTTTATCTCTCCCTTCCTGTCACCAAATGTCCATTTGTTCAAACAGAACTGATGCCCCGTTTGGTGAAGAAATGCAGGGAAGACAGCTTTGGGGGGTTCAGGAAAAAATAGAGAATGGTGCCGAGCAGTGTCAGCGGGGCTGTGGTTGGCCAAAAGAACGCGTTGTGACAAGGACGATGCGGCCAGAGGAGGTGACAGTAATGAAGAGAGTGATGTTGATGATAATGATAATTAATGTCTACAGCCGGTGAGACAATGCAGCCAGGGCGATGTTAGGTGACCAGAAGTGTACTGACCCTTGATTCTCACAAACACACTCTACCGTGGGTTTCATGATCATCCTCGTGCGACAGGTGAGGAAACAGGTACAGGAAGGTGCTGGAACTCAGCTCTCCTGACCCCTCCGCCTGTGTCCAGGTCCAACCCCGCCCACCTTCCTGTCTTCCTTCCTCAGTCAGCTTCTGGATCTGGGTCTCTTCGGCCCCGTTTCTGTCCTGCTCATTTCTGTCTGCCTCACCACCTCCCACTCTGCTTGGTATGCACGCAGGCGCGCACGCGCAGGCGCGCGCACGAGGCGCGCAGGCGCAGGCGCACACGCACGCCCCTCCAGTCGTCCATCATCTGTGCAAGTCAGAGATGGGCAGCTGGCCCCAAGCCTGAGTTCTGAGCCGTGCGCCCAGTGCTGGCGGCCCCCCTGAAAGAGGCTGTGGGACATGGACGTGGACACCTGAGGTTGCAGGACGCAGGACAGCAGGACGCAGGACAGCAGGACAGACAGGCTCGCTTAATGCTGCTTATCTCGTGGGCTTCGGAGTGAAAGAGCCACGGATTTAAGCTTAGCTCTTCACGAGGGTTTGGGAAAACCATCTGGACTCCTTCTTCAACTCCTTGAAGCGGAGGCCGAAACCCCGCTCTCCTAGCCACCGCCTGGAGCGTGGCAGGCCACATGGTGCCCCTGAGGTCCCTCTGGAGGCTTCACAGACAGGCCTGCAGCAGGGTGACAGCAGGCTCTGGGCACCTGCCAGGGGGCACAAGGAGCATCTCACGGCGTGGCCGAGGTCCAGGTTGCTGGATCCGTGACTTCAGTCCCTTCACTGTGCGTGAGATCCACTCCCGTCCGCCTGTTCTCAGGAGGATGGCGCACAGCGTGGTCCTCATGGAGCCAGTAAAGCAGCCCTTCCCTGCATCTGGAAGGGTGAAGGCGGCACCTGAGGGTCACCGTCGTGCGACAGGAACATTGTGTGAGCGTGTGAAGCCCCCCCCCCATCTGTGTTGCCACAGGTTCTTTATCGGCTCCCTTAGGGTGTCCCAGCCTGGCAGAATTCGCAGGGGAAAAAACTTATCCCAAGGCTCAGCACAGACAGCTGGGTCTGCCTCTGTACATTATGCTAAGTTAACGGTCCCAGCAGCCACGGGTCAAATAAACATCCTTCTAACACCAAGCAGGGATGGACTGGCTCCAGATTGTGAATGTACTTTGGGACTCCGGTTTTTAACTGACTCAAAAAGCAGACATTCTGCCAGGAACAGACTTTGGCAAGAGGGAGAAACATAGACACACACAGATGAGATTATGGTGAAACACAAGGATGGGGGTGGGGTCTGATTTTTCCCTGTTCCCCAGGGCCTTGGGGTATTTCTGGGCTCGGGCTTTGTCCTGTGATTATAAACATTTTCTTTGATTTCCTCTATGTGAGCTGGAATGTTCTGGCCAGGCCTTCTTCTTGACTACATAAAAGCGGTAAGCGGTTTATAAATAGAGTAGAAATCACAGGATTGTTTTCCCACAGTTGGTTTGACAGTGAGACGGCTGAAGTGAGAGGTGAGAGGCTGCAGAGGGACCAGGACTTCGCGATGTCCCTGCTGCCCTTATGAATCTGTCCTCAGTCCCTCTGCCATCAGGACCTCTGTGCTCAGAGGTATAGCTCCTTCTTAGCTTTTTCTTGGCCAGATTGGAGTGGCACAATCTGCCCCACCTAGGGCTTGGGAGCAGTGGCGTTCTAGAAAGATCTAAAGGGACCTGTAATCTCAGCACTCTGAGAGGCTGAGGGAGGAGGCTCACAAGTTTGACCACAGCCTGAGCAATTCAATGACTTAGAATCTCTTGAAATTTAAAAATATATATATTTTTAAAGGATGGAACAAAAAATTTTTTTTAAAAAAAGGGCTGGGTATATAGGTCAGTATGAAAATCCTGGATTCAATCTCCAATATTACACACACACACACACACACTCCCTGGAGATTTCTAATACTGTGATCGGTAAAGTATTATGGTTCTACTTCTATGGAAAAACTGCTCCTTATTTGGAATTTCATTCTTTTTTTTTTTTTTGAGACCGCGTCTTGCTTTGCAGTTCAGGTTGGCTCTGTGCTATGTAGCCCAGGAGAGCCTGGAACTCCCAGCAATCCTCCTGCCTCTGCTTCCCGAGTGCTGAGATTACAGGCGTGAGCCAGCACGCCCGGCACTGTGGTATGTGGTACTGATTGCTGGTGGGCGGGAGTCACCACATCTTGCATTGTATGTGGTTAGGGGATTGAACCCAGGTCCTTGCACTTGCAAGGCAGATCAGGAACCACTGAGCTAAATCCCCGGCCCTGAAATTTCATTCTTATTTAGAATCTATTCCTGGGTTGTCTTTGCCAGTGGACAAAATCTTAAGGGAATCTCCTTTTCTTGGTTTCTTGGGGGAAGTTGTTGAGGCTGGGAAGAGAGTGCTAGATAGACGAAGACAATTGCCGGTGTTCACGCCAAAGGTTGGGGGGTCATTTGTTACTTATGTTCTTAGGACCATGTTGAGAGATATTCTGTTGCTGAATCGGGGAGCAGGATAGATAGGGTGGCAGAGGGCGGGAGGTTCTGATGATCACTTCTCCTTTCTCTGTTCTCCCTCTCTAGTAGTTCCCAACTAAAGGTGATTTTTGCCTCTGTGGGAACATCTGGTGACACCTGGAGACACTTTAAATGATCTCTACTAGAGGTGAGGGCAGCTGCTCCTGGCACGTAGTGACTAGAGACCAGCGATGCTGCTAATTATCCAACAGGGTCCTTCACAACCAACAACGACCGGCCCACAATATCATGAGTGCGGAGGTGCAGAAATCTTGAGCCCGGCAATGGTGCCCATGGTGGGGGGTGAGAGGACCCAGGATCACGTCCTGCAGAGGGGCCCTGGTGGGCAGTCATTCTGCCCTGTCCCAGAGCCCCCAAGAACTCAAAGGCTGAGGGCAGTGCTGTGGGGATGTCTGTGGAGAGCTCATTCTGAGTTAAAAATAAGGCCACCTCACGCCCAGTGATGCCTCTGACGGCCGAGGACAACGTAGACTGTGTCTTCAGAGCAGAGAGGATGGAGGGGGTGGCTGTGGGACAGGCCCAAAGCCCGCTACACAAGGGCTGTGGAGACTTCTCCCTTCATAGCTGATCTCAGGGGCAGCATTACTGCAGCCCATTACAACCCTAACCAGAGGCAAATACAGCAGCACTAATTTAATTTTATTTACATTTCAGAGTCATTTAGAGGGAATAAACTGAACCAAAGTTGATTGAAAGTGTCCTCCAGGATGGGCCCTGAGCTTCCTCAGACTGCGAGCCCGTGATGGAGGCTGGCAGCAGCCCTCCCAGAAGGCAAGAGAGGAACCCGGAGCACAGCCCAGTTCAGGAAGCCCGAGGTGGAGCCCAGCTCCTCCCATCTCGCTGCCCTCCACCTTCTGCTTAAGTGATGTGTCCTTCCTCTGCTGCAGCGTTTCTCATGGGCCTAGGAAGCCTTTCTCTGCCCAAAGCCACTCTTTAATTAGATCCAAATTGGACATGCACTAATGAGCTCTGACTGTGTGTCCTGAGACTTTGCCAAGTGCGATAGACAAACCACCTTTGGTGGACTTTGCAGTCAGGACCCATTTCCGGTTTCATGAGGAATCAACTTCCGCTTTCAGTAAGGACGAGTTCTGTGGTCCCCGCGAGTCGTTGAACCTCTGTGGGTCTAGTTTCTTCATTCTGAAAGCAGAACTAAAGGCAAGGAAAACACAAGTGCTTTGTTCATTTAGGACGATATCCTGCCAAGTCTCGGTGGACTATTTGGGAGGGCAGCGGTAAGGCTGCCGGCCCCCCGCGGACTGGATGTTGCAATTAGAAGAGGGCAGCCTAGGAGCGCAGGACAAACTAGGAGTCATTTAAAGGTAGGAGATGAGGCCAGTGCCCAGCGAGGCTGCTCTGTGCTCCTGAGAACTGGTGACATTCCTCTGGCGTGATAGCAATCAAAATGGTGCTTTCTGTTGTGGAGGAGTGGCCCCGAGGAGCCTTCTGAAATGATACAAATGTTCCCTATTTTAATCTGAGTGCTGTTTATACAGGGGATGTGCGCATGCGCGTGCGTGTGCACGTGTAGAGGCATAAATCATTTAAGGTTTGTATACTTTTTAATATTATACCTCAATTTAAAAAAATAAGGAACAAAGGTACAACGTTATGCTTATCCCATTCTTTATGTCCACATGGTCTCATTTCCATTTTTCCCACCACCAGCCCCTGGAAACCACAGATTTACTTTTGATTCTATAGTTTTGCCTTTTGTGAGCATTTCATGATAATGGAAGCATACATATGTAGAGTTTTGCATCTTCCACAGAATTGAATGTGTTTGAGGTTCATTCACAGTGTCGTAAACCAGGCGTGGTGCTACACACCTGTAATCCTAACACTTGGGAGGCGGAGGCAGGAGGATTTCTAGGAGTTCAAGCCCAGCCTGGGCTATACAATGAGGTTAAGGCCTACCTCAAAACAAAACAAGCCAAATCAAAACAAACATTACTGAAGCATGTATATCAGTGCTTTCCTCCTGGTTCTTGTCGAATCTATTTTACTCTACCATTCCCCAGCTAGGGAGTGTTTGGCTTATTTCCACTGGGATAGGTACCTAGGGATAGAATCGCTCAGCGGTACAAGTATGTTTAACCAACGAAGAAACTGCCAAACTGTTTTCCAGTGGCTGCACTGTTTTGCCTTCTATATGAAAGCGCCCACCACCATTTCACATTCTAGAGGAGGCCAGTTTGTCCACATCTTTATATGTTAATATACATCTTGGTGATAGTCATCCTAGGAGCTGTGATATCTAATGATTCCTCTTTGTAGTTTTGATCTGTATTTTCCTAATGACTAAATGATGTTGAGTACCTTTTTTTTTTTGAGACAGGGTCTCACTTTGTGGTTCAGGCTGGCCCTGAGCTCAGCCTCAAACTCACATCACAATCCTCCTGTCTCTGCCTCCCGAGTGCTGGGATGACAGGCGTGAGCCACCACGCCCGGCACTGTGGTCTGTGGTACTGGTTGCTGCTGGGGTGGGTCTCCACGCCCAGTATTGTTATGTGGTTACCGGGGATCGAACCGGGCCCTTGCGCTTGCAAGACAGGCGCCGGAACCACTGAGCTAACTCCCCGGCCCAATGTTGAGTACCTTTTCATGCACTTCATAGTTATTTAGGTAACTTTTTTGGTGAAATGCCTAGTCAAATTTTTTGTCTGTTTTAATCGCTTTGTTATTTATTTTTAATTTTGGGGGGTGTTGGGTACTAAGTGCAGGGCCTATACTCTGGCTAGGGAAGTGCTCTGCTGCTGGGCTGAATCCCCAGCCTCCGGATTGTTTTTCTTTTTATGACTGAATCTCAAAAGTTCTTTATATGTTGTGTATATCAGTCCTTTGTCAGACATATGATTTGCAAATACTTTTTCCCACTATGGCTTGCCTTGCCTTTTTGCTCACAGCATCTTTGCTTTTATGGAATTCTTTTAAGGGGAGCCAAAATAAACAGCTGTTGTATTTAAGTCCTTTCTTTGTGGTACTAGAGATTGAGAGTCTTGTGTGTGCCAGGCGGAGCACTGTACTGCTGAGCCACATCCTCAGCCCTTTTTCACATTTTACTTTCAGGACAGAGTTGTTGCAGTAAGTTGCCCAGCCTGGCCTTGAACTTGCCATCCTCCTGCTTGAGCCTCCCAAGTGGCTGGGATGACAGATGTGTGCCACTGTGCCAGGCTAAGCCACTTTTCCTTTCATGAGGGCAGTCACAAAGGTTCCTGTTATAAGAACTTATGCAAGCACATCCGCTTGCCTCAGTTCCCAGGGCGGTGCAGTGTGTTTAGATGCCACTGGAGAATCCTCAGTCAGTGGGGAAGGAAGCTTCTTGGGGTAGTTGGCCTTTGGGTTAGGAGATGAGTCAGAAAGTTCTTCCTGCTGTTGTTTGCCATACGCTGTACTTTTTTTTTGAGACAGGGTCTTGCTTTGTTGTTCAGGCAGGTCCTGAACTTAGCAATCCTTTTGCCTCTGTGAGTGCGGGGATTACAGGTGTGAGCCACCATGTCCAGCACTGTGGTATGTGGTACTGGTTGCTGGGGGGGCGAGTGACCACGCCTGGTATTGTATATGGTTACTGGGGATTGAACTCGGGCCCTAGCGCTTGCAAAGCAGGTGCGGAACCACTGAGCTAAATCCCCGGCCCTATCAGTCTTTTTCTGTAGTGGCAAAACAAGGAAGATTGAACCCTGGAAGATTTCATGGAGGAAGACCTACCACACAGGTGTGGATCTTCATAGCCTCCCTAAAAGCAGACAGTAGCCTCTCTTTCCTGGGTCTCTGTTTTCAGATCTCTCCCAAGGGAACTTACATGGCAGAGCAGGTCAGTCAGCCTGGCTGCCACCACCAACAGTGAGCCTGCCCATCACAGACCAGGCCCTGCCCCGGGGTGATACTTCACTTTCTTCCGGCCACTAGCTACCCTCTCTGAGCATGGTTATCTTCCGCCTGCCAGCTTCTGTGATACTGAAGAAGCAGTCCAATTTCAAAGGATCTTTCTTCCGCCTCCCAGGTACACTTTTCATCGGATGCCCGCCGTGTGCCCCTTCATGCAAGTGTTTTAACTGTACAGTGTCACTGAAGCAGGGTACTTCGGCAATCCCACCCATGGGGGCGGTAACAATAGTCCCAGGAGGTTAAGTGGGTTTCTCGATAAACTCACACGAGCAAGATGTGTCAGTGTAATGAGCACCCAGTCTTTCCCTGCCCTTTATAGGTTAATACTTTTCGATGCCATAGGTTACTTTTGTCTGTTCTTAAACGTTATATGAACAGAATCATGCAGTCGGTATTCTTGCATCTGGCTTCTTGCTCAGGATTAGTTTTACATGAATCATTCCTATTGTCATGTGTGACTGTAGTTTCCTTGTTCATTCTCATTCTGAGAAGATTTAGGAAGGGACGAAAATTAAATATCATGCACCATGGCACAAGAAACATGGCCTTGAATCCTGACTTTACCACTCACAAATGAAGCTCTCGGCCAGCTCATTTGGCCTTGAGAACTTGGCTATCCTCGTGTGCGTGATAAAGAAGATAAAATTTCCCTTGCACAGTAGTTGTAAGGCTTATAGTCACTGTGTGTGACCAATGTGTGTAAAGTACTATGGTTAGGGAAAAGCATTTAAGCACCAGTAGCGTTATTATTTATTTATGCATTATTTGCTAAGTGATCTCTGAGAAGGAGATGAAATCACAAAAGGATTGAACTCTCAGCATTTAATGTGCACACCTATGTGACAGCACACACACTGCATACCCTGGTTCACACCTGGGTATGCACCCGCACCTCTGTGTACACACACACCCACACGCGCATACCCAGACAGGCTCCCACCAGCATGAGCAGCGTGCGGATTTTCGCTTCCAGCAGCTCTGTGAAGAAACACAGCAGATGGGACTGGTTCTGCTACACGACCAAGCAGCCCCCACATCAGAAAGCCATAATCATCAAATCCATCATGTGGTGCGGCCCTGGCGAGGGCGCAGCTCCTCGTCCTGCCCGATGGGCCGTGGAGGAATGCCTCCTCCTCCAGAGCAGAGAGCAGACACGGCAGCCAGTTGCCAGGCAGTGGAGCCAGGAGGACAGATGGCAGCTGCATAGCCTCCACCTTGTGGCTCCTGAAGCTGCGGGCGCCAGGGATCGTGTGGAAACCGCGCTTGCTAGGCTGGGCCTCTGTCCTTTTCGTGCTCCTTGGGGCAGCACAGGCCAGGCCTCAGTCCTGCTCTGCTTACCCCTTCCTCAGTGTGCAATGCAGGGCAGGAAAATAGCCCAGGAGCTGTTAGTAGGGCTCTAGTTCTCTAACCTCAGTTGTAACTTGAATTGTGCTCTCTAATTCCTCTTCAGAAGACAACTAGCCACTCAGTGAATCATAGGTTTAGGAAGAATCTGCTGGATAACTGCAGGGAATATCACATGCGGCACCAAATACACATACACAACACACTCCATGCACGAACTGTCCCCAACTCTAGAGGAAGCACAGAGGCCCCATCCTTGGGGCGATCACATGCTCCGTGGGCCTCCCCTCCCTGCCTGTTTAATCTTTGCCCAAGAGTATTCTCAGGGAAGCTGCATGGCTGGTACAGGCAGGCGGGAGTGCTAAGACCTCTGACAGCCCTTGACAGGTGGGCATATCCACACTCAGTCAGATCTGTGCCCTGTTCCTCAGGTGGCATGGTCTGATTCTTTGAGGTGTCCACAGGCTGAGCTCTCCTCACTCCCAGCAGTAGCTGGCCTGGTGATGTATTTGCTATCCCTGGCTATATGAAGACACCAGCCTTATCTTTTCAGTCTCAGCCTGGGCACTGGAGCCTCTTCCCAGACCATAACCATTTCCCCTGAGCCACTCATCCTGCTTGGCAACCTCACTGCCCAGTGGCTGCCTGGTACATGTGCCATTCAGCCCCAAAGTGAGCTCTACAGACCTGGGCAAGGGTCTTGGTGGGAAGTGCCAGTTTCTGGGAACTCAGAGAGCTATGGTATAAGCTTTAAAACCTAGACAGGAATTCAGAAAGGTTGGGGCCCGTGTCGTGGGTGGCTTACTCCAGGAGCTCAGGGCCGGCACCATGCTGAGGAGACTGAGTTGACCTGCAGAGGCCTCGGCTGTCTGCCTCAGGCTGGCTGACAAGGGGTGGGACTGGCAGCCGGGCCAAGGAACAGGGTTCTGTTTTGTCTTCTATCCCGAACCCCTTGTGATTTCTTGTCTCTTTAAAAAATTCTCTGCTTTTCTTTGAGTCCATAAGCAACAACCAGAATTCTTTAGAAAAAGTGTCAGTGTTAGCAATTCAAGCATTAGACAAACTGAATTCATAGTCACTCGCCTAGCCACAAATAAGAGACAAATAAAAGAGGAGTAATTGATGACACATTTGACAAAGGGTTTGTATTCTTGATATGAACATTAATATCTTTAAATAATAAGAATAAAACACTCATGGAAAAAACAGATGAAGGAAGGTTATGGCTTGTGTCTAGATGTCTCCCTAAAGCCTCATGTAGTAATAGGCGGGGCTTTTCAGAGGTGGCAGAATCTAGAGTGAGTGAGTGATTCCTGGTGCAGTGCTAGAATCAAGGGTGTCTGATTACGAAATCAGCCCACTGATTGGTTTGGCAAGTCCGGGTAGCCTGATATGAGGGACAGAAAGAGGCTTGCCTTGTCTTGTGCTTGCTTTGCTCTTCTGCCTATCATGGACTGTTTCTGCTCTGTGATGTGCCTATGGATGCTGCCCTGCCGTGGAGTCAGCCAACCAAGGACGGAAACCTCTACAAACTTTGAGCTAAATAAACCTTTTCCCTTTAACTTTGGGTGGCAGATATTTTGTCTCAGCAATGAAAGGAAAGTAACTAAAAGACATAAATAGGTAAGGCCATATAAAATAAATTTTAAAAACTTTGTATATATATAGATTTATATACATATATTTATAAATTTACATACATTTTATATGTAAAATATGTCTGATACATATTAAAATGTGTACTTGGATCGCAGTAACTGCAAAAATGCAAATTAAAATAACCATTGGGTGTGTTTTGTTTTTGTCTTTATATTGGCAATGACTGAGAAGAGTAATGTTACCCCAAGGTTACTGAGGTATGGAGAAATATACCTCCTTGTTCACTGCTGGAATGAATGTAAATTGGTATAACCTTTCTAAATCAAAGTTTGGCCACATGTAATAATGAATATTAAGCAGTATTACAATCCTCTTTCTAAAAATTTTATCCAAAATTCTGGGCATCGTGGCCCATACTGGTAATCCCAGCATTTGGGGGGCTGAGGCGGAGGATTTCTGCAAATTGCAGGTCAGCTTGGGTTATACAGTGAGTTCAAGAACAAACAACCTGAATTACAAAGCAAGATCTTGTCTTAAAAAATAAACAAAAATTTATCCAAAAACCAGGGGCAGTGGTACAAGCCTGTAGTTCCAACTACATAGGAGGCTAAAGCAGAAAGACAGCTTAAACCTGGGAGTTTGGGGCCAGCCTGACTAACATAATGAGACCCTGTTTAAAAAAAATCCAAGATATTAATAGGACAGACAAGCAAAGATGTTTTTCTAATTATTTACAAACATGGAGGGGCCGGGGATTTAGCTCAGTGGTTCTAGCACCTGGCTTGCAAGTGCAAGGTCCCAAGTTCGTCCCAGGTAATCACTACAACAGTGCTGAGCATGGTGGCTCATGTCTGTAATCCCAGGACTTGGGAGGCAGAGGCAGGAGGATTGCTAGGAGTTCAAGGCTTACCTGGGCTACACAGTGAGCTCAGGGCCAGTCTGAAGTACAAAGTGAGACCCTGTCTCAAAAAAACAAAAACAGAAAACAAAAAATACGGAAAGTTGGGTTTATTCTTCCAAAGATTTGAAAAAAGTTGCTTACTCTCAGAATATAAACAGCTCTAAAGTAGAGAAATTTATGTGTCTCATTTGGACTGTACCCTAAAATCTCTAACAGTTCCTAACACATAGGTGCTCAGTGTTGAATAAGTGAATGCATGGATACCTACCTGGGTCAAGAGGGCCTTCTTCAAAGGGTTTACCCCCTCCTGTAGAGTAGCCAGTAATTATTGAAAAGAAGTATGTTTATTGAGTTCTTACTCTGGGTTATGTACTATGCTAAGATTTCTGCCTGAATTATATACTTTAATCTTCAAAATAAACCCATGACATAGGTAGTAGATGTTATTAGGAATGGGCAGGACTTTTCTCTTGGAAATATACCAAAATCTAACACAAACAATATGCATAAAGGGAGAGGTACTTTTTAGTCCAGGTAACTGAAAAGTCTACAGGGCAGTTCTGGCATCAGACTTAGTTGAGATGATGTCTTGATAATTTCATCTCT
This sequence comes from Petromus typicus, assembly GCA_004026965.1. Lineage (NCBI taxonomy): Eukaryota > Metazoa > Chordata > Mammalia > Rodentia > Petromuridae > Petromus > Petromus typicus. The sequence continues at coordinate 34,614 of PVIR01003280.1, forward strand.
CTTTTCCACCCTGTTTGTTGGATTGATCCCCAGCCAGCTTCACTCCATCAGGAAGATCCCACAGCAGCTCTGGGCTTATGTGACCTTTGGGACACGTGACTGCAGGAGACAGAGATGCAGCTTCTCCCAGGGGATGACCTGCCTTGCCCTGAGACAGTTCTAATTCCTTTGGCCAGAAGAGAAAGGCTCTCTAACTGCATCCCTACGGAGGCCTGGGACAGGGAGAAGTGGACCGCCAACGAGAAACTGCAAGCTAAAAGGCACAGCCCATTATAAATGTCTCTTGTTACAAATGAAGAAAGCAAAGCCCAGACAAGCTAAGTAACTTCTTTCAATTCTCAAAGCAAGTACGTGGTAGAACTTGCATTTGAACTCAGGCGGTGTGACTTTGGTGCTTGTGATTTGAGGATGATGTTAAATGTGGCATCAGCTGCACTGGTCCTTGGTTGAGTCTCATTATGGAGGTATCTGTCGGGGTGGTTTGAGCTCACACTTACGTTGGTCGTGGTCTGAATGCTTGTGTCCCTCCCAGAGTCCTACGGTGAAATCCTAACCTAAAAGGTGTTGGTATTACAGGTAGAGACTGTTAGAAGTTGATTTGCTGTGAGGGTGGAGCTGTCATGAAAGGGACTAGTACCCTTATAAAGCAGGAGAAAAGAATGCATTTGTCTTTCCATCCCGCAAAAACACAGGAACTGTCTTTGAAACAGAAAGGAAGCCCTCCTCCAATCAAATTGGCATGGGGCTTGATCTTGGACTTCTCAACTCTGCGAGGAATAAATTTCTGATGCTCATAAGCTACCCAGTTACAGTATTTTGTTCAGGTTTTTTTTGTACCGGGGATCAAACTGAGGACTTTGCGCTTGTGAGGCAGGTGTGGTGCCACTGAGCTAAATCCCTGGCCCTGTTCCAGTATTTTGTGATAGTAGGTGGAATGTAATAAAACAAATCCAGAGACTAAGTAAAGGAGATTGGCTTCCCTAGGATGGGCGGGCATCTTTCAGTCTGTCAAAGGCCTGAACAAAACAAAAATGTTGAGCAAGACAGCCAGGTGTGTAAATGAGTGATACAGTGAGATCATCTCAAAAAAAAAAAAAAAAAAAAAAAAAAAAAAAGAAAAAAAGGCTCAGTGCAAAGGCCTCAGGTTTAATACAGTAACCCAGCTGCCCAGAAAAATAAAAGATTAGACAAAAGGATTCGCTCTCTGCCTGACAGTATTTGAATTGAGACATTAATCTCTTGCCTCTGGACTAGTAACTTCCAACGTGGCTTCTCCTGGTTCTCCTGCTTCAGTCTGTGGATCTTGGGGCATCTCATTCTTCATAAATTATAAAGCCAATTCCTTATAATGTCTGTCACCATTTTCATGTACTGTGCATGTATGAACTGGTTCCCATCAGATCTCTTTCCCTGAAGAGCCCTGATTAATACATTTGGCTACAAGACGATACTGCAAAGCCATATGCAGAGAGATGTGACACATTTCAGGATGTACTGTCTTGCACAGGTCACGTGGATTGCCTCTCAGCCTTGGGAGAGGCTAAACAGTTCCTGAATTAGCAAACAGGATTTGCGGTGACCTGCAGGTCCCCATCTCCTGCTCAGGTAAGAAATACCCCACATTCTTTCCCCATAAAGGCCAAGGCTCTTTCCTTTTTTCTGATTATTGAACCTGGCTCCCATTCTCCCTAGTAGTCTGGGATGTTCCAGGATTCTGTATTCCCAGTGGGGTCAGGGTCAAGGGTCACACGAAAGAGGAGCAATGGCAAACAACTGAGGGGTCAGGCGGAAGCCATTGGTAAACTCTTAGAATTATGGGTCGCACTGGGTTTAAAATCTGGGGTTAAACTTTACAGATAAAAATAGGATTAAGATGGAGAGATTGGGCTGGACATTGAGGCTAATTCCAGGCTAGAAGAATTACAGCGATGAAAGGCTTTGAGCTAGAGTTAAAGGTGGAGGGAAGGATTAGGATCAGAATGGAGGATCATTTGCTTTCGCAGGTCCCTACAAATCTCATCTTTTTGGTCATGTCTCCTAGGGATACATAATGAACGTCCCTAGGGCTTTCGCCAAGAAGGCAGCCCGTATGAGCCCTGCCCTGGAGTGAACTGGGCTCTTTCCCACACCACGGCAGATGCTACTTCAAGAGCCCTGGCTGCTCTTTACCAGCCCCGGCGGAGCATGTAGATGGCTCCTTTTGGGCCAGTGGTGATTACAGACTACTCCCAAGAGTGACATCACAGGTTCATCTGGAACATAATCCACGCGAGAAAGTAGTCAAGCCAGTTATGACACAAGCACTTCTGCCCATTACCTCCACACTTTGGTCCCCTAATCTGATGATGTCCTGAAATGTTATGTCCTCTCTGAGCTTTCGGGCAACTCAGTGGGCATTTTATAGGAATTAGATCAAGTCTCTTCAGAGATACTTGAGGACTGAGAGTGAAGAGTTAGCTGGCTAGATATGTCATAGACAAAGAAGATGAACACTGAGTCTTATTTCTTATGAAACTGATCAGAAAGGTTCTGTCTTCTAGGGAAGGTGAGCTGGTGACTGGAACATTTCCTATAGCATAGCATGACCAGGGTGTCAGTCTGTGTCTGAGTCTCACTTTGACTAACAGATTATTGTGCCTTTTTATTCATTCAGCAAATATTCATAGAATGTCTTCCAAATGTGCCCTGGGCGCTGTGTATAACTGGGTGAACATCACAGATAGGATCTTTGGAGAGGAGACTCATGAATACATACTAATTACAAACTGTGGTAGCTATTACAAAGGAAAAGAGTGCCACAACAGCCATGTAAATCAAGGCCTCATATAATTTAAGGAATTAGTCTGTTAGAAATTTCTTAAATGAGAAATTTCTTAAATTTGGGCTGTTTACTACTTTTTGTGTGTAGACACCTTCTACCTTCTACCAGACACCTTCTGGATCTTTGCTAAGAATGCAGCTGATACTGTGGAGATTTGCAGCTTCCAAGGATGGACCTCTGGCAGCCAGGTTTGCACGCTAAGAGCCTTGACTCCCTTCTGTCCCCTGGACCAAGATGACGCGGTACCAAGAGTGTGCAAACCTGACAAGAACTGGACCATTCAGTTTCTTTATCCTGAGAACTGGGGTTCATAGGTACCAGTTTGTCTCCGCTGGTTCTGGAAGTGGGGATAAGCAAGCTCAAATTGTGTTCTAGAGAGGCAGGCAAAGTCAGAGAAGAATGGACCAGTTTTGTAGAGAGAAGCAGAAATGGAAGAGCATGTCACTAGAGAAGAAATTTGAGAATAGCAACTGGTGGCTGTATATAGATATGTCAGATCCTTGCATTGGTCCTTTGTGAGATCTTGTTGCTCTGAACTTCAGGTTCTATAAGGTTTTGTATACGTATATGTGTGTATGTGCAATTTTTTTTTTTTTGGGACAGGGTCTTGCTTTGTAGTTCAGGCTGGTTATGAACTCACAGCAGTCCTCCTGTCTCTGCCTCCTGAGTGCTGGGATTACAGGCATGAGCCACCAAACCTTATCAAGTGATGTGCTTATAGGTGTGAGGCACCACACCCAGCATTGTTTATATGGTTACTGGGGATGAACTCAGGACCTTGTGCTTGATAGGCAGGCCCTGGTACCACTGAGCTAAATCTCTTGCCCCCATTTTTTTTCTTTTTTGCATGAATAAGTTTAAGTGTGAAAATCTGTTACTTGCAGACAAAAGACCTTTGGCTGAGACTGGATATGTTTTTGGTATGCTGGAACAGAACCCAGAGCCTTTCATTGAGTTGTATCCCAACCCTTTTAAAATTTGTAATTTTGAGACAGGGTCTTGCTAAGTTGCTCAAGCGAGGCTGGAATACATGATACTCCTGCCTCAGCCTCCCATAGGCCTGGAATCACAGGCATCCTGCACCACCACCGCTCCTTCGTCTCTCTCTTTTTTAATTTCATGTACACATAGGGATTTATGAAGACATTTAGAATACATACACACATATACAGACATATCACCTGTCATTGAGAGTGAAGCCAAACTTTTTTTTTTTTAGGTTTTTTGAGACAGAGTCTCGCTTTGTGGTTCAGGCTGGCCCTGAGCTCAGCCTCCAACTCACGTCACAATCCTCCTGCCTCTGCCTCCCAAGTGCTGGGATTACAGGCGTGAGCCACCACGCCCGGCACTGTGGTACGTGGTACTGGTTGCTGCTGGGCGTGAGTCTCCACACCCAGTATTGTTATGTGGTTTCCGGGGAATCGAACCCGGGCCCTTGCGCTTGCAAGACAGGCGCCGGAACCACTGAGCTAACTCCCCAGCCCAAGCCAAACTTTTTTAGAGTTTTATATGAGGCAGAAAATATATACACGTTTCCTAATCAATGCCGGTAGTACCAGTGATGATTACTATCATTAGTGTAGCTTTGCATTTATAGACAAAAATCTAAATCCTGAGGAAAAGTCCAATCCAATTATTAAACTGTTTTGAGTCTAACCACCTTGTTATATAATTCTCATAAAACAATCAAACTATTAGTATTAACTTTGTCTTTATAAACTCTTGTTTCAAAATCCACCTGAATAGGACAAACAACTATCAAAGTTTCTCAGGTCTTAGGTAATTCCCTTCATTTCATATTTTAGCATTACATTATCTATTGAATTTAAAATACTTTATCTAAAAGTGACCTAGGGAAAATAATATATAGTCAAGTGATACAGGGGAAATAAATGTAACTCCCAGCCTGCTAGATGTCAGATACAGATGGTTCGTGTTCCTCTGAAGTTGAAGAATAAATTCTAGGGAACAACAGAGGTTAAGAGAAAGAAGAAAAAAGTAGGAAAATGTAATGGGGAGTGGGAGTAGCTATAGGGGTCCTGAATGGGTGTTCCCCCCTTGTCTCTCTTATCCAGCATGCTTATACTGCTCCTGTTTCCACCGCAGCAGAGTCGGTCCCTCCTTCCTCTGCCCACATACTCTCCATTATTATATCAGCAAGAAAACTTACTTTTTTTTTTTAGTTTTTTTGAGACAGGATCTTGCTTTGTAGTTCAGGCGGGTCCTGAACTCAGTAATCCTCCTGCCTCTATCTCCTGAGTGCTGGGATTACAGGCAGAAGCCACCACACCTGGCACTGAGTTATGTGGTACTGAGTCACCACACCTGGCATTGTTTTATGTGGTTACTGGAGACTGAACTAGGGACCTTGCGCTTTCGAGGTAGGAGGCAGGCACCGGAGCCACTGAGCTAAATCCCCATTGTTTCTTGTCATAAAACCTAGCTCCAAAAGGACTGAGATCAGAACAAACTCAATGCATGGTTGCTGAACAGAACTAATCTGATAAAATCTAGTATCAAGCCAGATGTGGTAGTGCACAACTGTAATTCCAGCACTGTAGGAGGCTGGCGCGAGAGGATTGGGCATGGTGGCTCACCCCGGTAATCCCAGCACTTCAGAGGAAGCAGCAGGAGAATTTCTGTAAATTTGAGGCTTGCCTGGGCTACATAATGAGCTCTGGGCCAGCCTGAGCTACAAAACACACACACGCACACACGCACGCACGCACGCGCGCACGGAGGGGGCTGGAAGGGAGATGGGAAAAGCACTTGGGGCGAAAGCGAATTGGAGGAACAGAGAAATGGAGATGTAAAACGGCAAGAATTTGAGAAATGTTAACTAGTGACTAATTTTCAGCTTTCATGGAAGACAGCAGTAAAGAAAGCCTGAAGCCAGGGCCGGGGATTTAGCTCGGTGGTTCTGGCGCCTGTCTTGCAAGCACAAGGACCCGGGTTTGATCCCAGGTAACCACATACCATACTGAGCGTGGAGACTCACGCCCAGCAGCAATCAGCACCACATACCACAGTGCCGGGTGTGGTGGCTCACGCCTGTAATCCCAGCACTACTCAGGAGGCAGAGGCAGGAGGATTGCTGTGATGATGCGAGACACTGTCTCAAAAGCAAAAAAAAAAAACCTAAAAAAAAGAAAGGCTGAAGCCAAATTACCTACCTTCTTATACAGAAGAGTTTGGACCTGCTAGTGAGTGAATGCCATTTTTTTAATCCTTTAGTCTGCAGAGGCTTAGCAAATGCCTTGTACATCATAGGTTCTCAATAAATGCTTGTTGAATTAAATAACTGCCACACAGGCAAGCAGTTGTAAGATATCACTTTTATATTAAATTTTCCTTCAGTTTCAGAGATTTCTTTTTCCATACACAAAAATAAAATCATTTAGATGGTAATAAAGACAGCCCCACTTAATTTCACTTTGTTAAATTCAGAGGCTGTTTCTTACTTGGATGAAAAAACACTTTTTTTTTCTTTTTTGAATTTGGGCCCTGTGCTTCCAAGGAAGGAAGGCACCACAGAAACTGAGGTAAATCCCCAGCCCCAGCGGCAAATTTTTTTTAAAAAATCCGTTTAAGATTTAAGGGCAGTATGAACCCAGTGAGATGAATTACACTGTATAGCTTCATTCGTCCCCTGCACTTGTTAGAAATATTTACTAAGACCTGGAATGTTTAGGAGATTGAAATGAAATATTATGCATAATAAACCAGCACTCACGTTTCGGGGTGCTCTGGTTTTAAGGAGCTTGGTTTTTGCAAACATTTTCTTCATCATCAACAGCATCTTTAGAAAGATACTAAGCTGAATGTGGTTCTTGCTCTAGAAGTTTAGAGGCCAAAGACAATGATCTGGATATAAAGAAGTAAAATAGTCAACATTTGGTAACAATTAATATAGGTAATGTCTGAGGCATTAGACGGGTGCGTGCAGCTATTGCTGTGAGCCAGGACCTTCCTGAAAGTTAGGGTTTAGAAATTATCCCACAAAGCCCTCAGAGGCACGCCACCTGTCCTAAGAAATCTGGTGGAAGTTTCCTCTGTGTTGAAGTTATCAACAACAAGCTACTCTGCACACAATCCTCAAGGGAGGAGAGTTCAGAACAAGGACAAGGAATGTTAAACTAAGACTCCTTTTAGTGGTTCAAATTTCTTTGGTCGCTTATGAATTCTCAACATTGATTCGGCCAAAAGTCCTCTTTCTCCTCCTTAAAACCAGATCTCCCACTCTAGGAGGAAGACTGTCCAAGTCAAGGCACACTTGTGGCTCTGAGGATGGGACACTAGTTGGGGAAAGAAGTTGACCTCCCCAATTGCTGGCCGGGTGGAAGTGGGGGTGGGAGAACTGCATTTTCCAGAAATTCATTACAGGCCAGAGGAGACCAGTTTTCTGGGTGGAACTGGAAGAGGGCGTCGGGTGTGAGGCTTTGGGAAGCGAGAGAGATTCCCAGGGAGTTGGCCAACTGGGAAGAAACGCTCCCCAGCATCGTCTAGGAACGAGGAGAGTCGCCTCTGGGACCCAGCCAGCAGGGTAAGACCTGGACAACCCCGGAAAGTCCTGGACCCGGCAGGGTTTGGCAACACGCCCTCGCGCCCCTCCCTAACCGGCGGTGGGGTCTCCCGGCGCATGCGCCAGCGCTCCCGGACGGGCCCAATTTACCCTAAACAACTAATCCGCTCCTCCCCGCCCACTTGGGGCGTACCATTCGCTTCGCGGGGAGGGGGGACGCGCCCCAGAGTACTCAAAAATCGGCTCCCCATCCTCTGACAGGGCAGCGTAAGTTTGGTCCAGATTTTGGAAGTTCCTAGAACACGAAGGTCTCAGAAGCCCGTCGCTTGGCGCTCTCGGCGTTACTCACGGGCCCTGAGAGGCGCGGAACAAAGTGGCACGCCCGGATCCCAGCTGATCAGCTGCTAGGCTTTGGCGGCGGCTTCCCCGGGCGAGACCATCGCGACGCCTCGGGAGGGGTGCCGCGGAGGGGAGGGGGCGGAGCGGCCATTGTCCGGTCAGCGCAGCCTCTGGGGGAGGGGAGCGTGTTACGGAGGGAGCAGGGCCCCGAGCGTCACAGCGGCCGCGGCGACTCCCGGCCGGCGGGGGCCTCAGACTGTCCCCGCGCCGTCGCACGGGCCCTCGCTCTGGCCGGGGAGCGGCGGCAGGAGCTGCCGAGGCCGCCGGGTGGCTCTTCTCCGCCGCGGCCCGCGACCGCCCGCACGCCCCTCCTCCTAAGCTCCCCGCCCTTCCTCGCCGCGCCGCGGGCCCCCCCGTCTCCGCAGGCCGAGTGGTGCGGCCCGCCTCCAGCTGACCGGCCTGGAATCCCGGCTCGGAGCCCCGGACTCGCGCCCGCCCGCGCGCCCGCTCCCTCCCCCTTCCCCTGGCCCGAGCCCCCCGTCGCCGCCGCCGCGGACGCCTCCTCGGAGCGGGGCCCAGGCCAAGCCGCCGCCACCGCCGCCGCCGTCGAGCTCCGTCGCCGCCGCCGAGCACCATGGGAGACGCCGGGAGCGAGCGCAGCAAAGCGCCCAGCCTGCCGCCTCGCTGTCCCTGCGGCTTCTGGGGGTGAGTGTCCGGCGGATGGGGGTGGGGCGGGTGGGGGCGCGGGCGCCGGGCTGCCCGCCCCGGCCTCGCACCCCGAAGGCCGCACGCTGGAGCCGGGCCGGGGCCGGGCCGGGTCGGGCCTGGCGGGAGGGGCTGGGCCCGGGCTGGGGGGGCGGCGGGGCGGGGGCCGGCGGTGGGCAGAGAGGGCCCTGCCCGGGGCGCTGCCTGTCTTGGCGACCAGCTGGTCTGAGGTCTGGGGCCACGGCTACGGGTGGGGGGCAGGGCAGCGAGCGAGCGATGAAGGGGCGGCGTTGGCACCTCCAGGTGGGAGCGGGGCTCCCCCTTTCTCTTGGCCTGTGGAGCCAGCCCTCCCCTCCGCCTTTGGTAAGAGTTGGTGTCCAGGCACCAGGAGGGTATTTCCTCTGACTTTTTCACCTCCTCCTCCTCCTCCCTGTTCCCCAGAGACTTGCATCATCACTTCCTAAATTATATCCCAGTGCCCCATTTGCTTTTAGGAAGCTGTTCACACGTCACCGGTGTATAAAAACGTGAATCCAGAACCCAGGCTATCGTAAAGTTAGGAGACTATTTTGAGGTCTCACCTTTATTTAAAACACTTTCTCAGGAGAGCTGTGACATTTCCTTGTCAAAAACAAAGCAAAAGAAACCAAAACCAAACCAACCAAACCTTAAGTCAGCTTGATTTGGAGAGGAGTGTAAGAGTTAATTTCCTCAATGATTTCCCAAATTCCTCTTTTTCCGTTTATAAAAAAATGATAAAAATGCCCACTGTGTGTGGTGTGTGTCATTACTTGGTCATCCTGTGTTAGGGCCAGAAAATGTGAGGGAGCTCTCCCACCCCTTTGATATTTTAAATTGCTTTTATAACACTGTGGATTTAATGAATTACCACGTAACAGGTGCCTTCCTCCCACCCCGTGACTGTAGTTCTGTAGTGAGCGTTAAATTGAAGACCTTGAAAAAGGCTAACTTTTGCGTTGAGCCCCTCTTTTTTGTTTTTGGAGAGAACATCTTGGGGAAAAGTTTTAGGTATTTTCTCTTTGCTATCTTCTGTGCATGAGTGAGTACCACAGAGATGAACTATAATTTTAGGAGTGTAGAGAAAGTGTTTATGCAGATTCTTGTAGAATGTATTCCAGAGGTGAAGGTGAAATGGATTCTCATACTCTTTTTCAGAAACTTTACAGTGAAAAAACATTAGTCAGAAAAGAGTATAGGATTACCACAAACCCTAAAGATAGGAAAATGTAATATTTCCTTCATTTTGACTTGAAAATAAATTGGGTTGACTGTGAAGTGCTTTCGCTGGACAGTCTGTCTCTCCAAGAATCTTATGAAGAAGGAACCATTATGTCTTTATTACTACTAGATGGGGAAGCTGAGACATAAGAGGAAGGAAACTTTACCCCTTCACACAAGGAGTGTAGGGTGGAGCTGGTGAGTTCTTCAGAGTGCCTAGAACTATCACACTTACCTATCAGTCTGCTGCCTGGGAAGTACTGGTGCTGCAAAGCTCGGATTGTCCCCTGTTGTACATACGTGGTCTGAAGTGTCAGAGATCTGTTTCCTGGCAAAATTCTTATGTCATTGGGACTATTATGAGCGGAATCCTTATCAAAACACTCATAGTGGGGCTTTTCTAAGCCCGGAAATGGAGCAGGGTTTTTTTTTTTTTTTTCCAGAACCTTAGCCAGCAGCTTCTGAGTAGGCCCAGAGAGTTTGGTGGTAGCAGATAGCACAAGTTCCAGTGATGTTTTACTTGACCTGTAAACAATAAAAGGTTCTTTTTGAAACTTTATGTGACTTTAAACTTGCCTAATAGTAATAAATGCAAAGCTAATATTTAATAATGAAAAGCGTCCTTTTCAGTGTGCATGTTTTAACTTCCCATGGGTGTTTGTAAATGCCTGTGAAATGTGTTTTACAAGAAAGCATAACAAAATTATTTCCTTCTTTCATCATGTCATATCAGATTTTTAACACTGTCCTGTATTATACAGGCCACATTCCTGTCATGTTTATTAAGTAAATTTAGGCTGTACTCAACAGGTGTTTTGGTGCCTGTGATAAAATGGTGGGCGGAGGGATACAAAAGAAATGAACTGGCAGGTGCAGTCAATTGTCAAGGGTGCCAAGAAAGGGGCCACCTTCACTAGCGGAAGCGATGCTAGAGATTGGTAGCCAGGAAGAAGTGACAGTGTAGTCCAAAGCCTAGACCAGGGATGGCAAACTTTTTAGAGTGATACAGCCCGCTGCAGCAGGCATTCTGTAAGTTCGACACCACTGCTCTAGACCTGAGGAAGAGTGAAAGGAGAGAATGGAAAAAGTGGTTCAGGTGGAGGGAATAGCAGATGTGAAGGCCGGGAGGTAAGAGGTAACACCACCCTGTGAGGGCCAGAGTGCGCAGGTCGTAGACTGTGAAGGGCTCAGCTGTGGATGCGGCTGCGCAGGTGAGAGGAGCTGGTGAGAACAGGGTTCCCATGATTGTACTGAGAACTTTGGCCTTTCTTCCTGAGTGCTTTGGGGAGCTAATAAAGAACTTTGAGCAGGGACTGACATGATTGCCTGTGATGGGAAAGGTGATTGGATGATCTTGAGAGTGGCTGGGTGGGTATGTGTGCGATTGTGCGTCTTTATGAAAGTGGGAATGTATGTTCACAGGGTGTTGCCAGGTCTGGAGATAGAACACCTGTGAGGAGGAGCAGTTCATGCCAGCCAGGGTGGTGGTGGCATGAGTGGTGTAATGGTGGGGAAGAATAGAAGCAGAGAGAATGAAAGTCATTCAGGAGGTGTCTTTTCCCTGCATGAAAATAAAGGCCAATGTATTCTCTAAAAATTTTGCAAAGGATAGCACTCTGGAAGCTGTCGGTCTTTAAAGTCAGCTCTCCAGGCCTACACGTAGGCCTTTGCAGAGGAGCCTGTCAGCAGAACGTTCTGGCACCAGCAGAGTCAAGGCAGTTCCTTTAGGGTTGCTGCTCTCTCTCGTGACTCAGGCTGTACAGTTTGCTACTCAGCATTGTCCAGTCAGGATGCCAGTTGGTGGGGCCTGGGAAAGATGAGAGATTTGAGGTCTTTTTTTGTGGAAACACAATAGAAGGGAGAACGCCAAGAGGAACGTACAATTCAAACATGTTACTGCTTACACGACTCTTTACTTTCCAGTTCTCTTTTTATATCGTGTAATTGCATATGGTTAATTATTTTATAGAGACTATCTTCCTACTGGGTAAATTACCCTTTTTATAAAAGTTGGAAGTTCTTGATGTAGTGTGTACTTTTTAGGATTAAAACAGTTTATATCCTGTAGCATGAAGATTTTCTTGGCTTATTTTAGGAAGTCAGTAATTCAGCGAAAAATATGCTTATTGTTAATTGTCATGTAAGATATGAAATAGTACAATTTCTGTTTTTTCTGGGGATTGACTCCAGTGGCAGTTTGCTACTACCCCCCCACCTTATTTTTTTAGATGGTCTAACTAAATTGTCCAGACTGGCCTTGAATTTAGGATCCTCTTGCCTCAGCCTTCTGAGTGGGATTAAAGGGATGCAACCACATCTGGCAAGATGTTTTTGACACCACTGCTCTAGACCTGAGGAAGAGTGAAAGGAGAGAATGGAGATAGGAGTGGTTCAGCTGGAGGGAATAGCAGATGTGAAGGCCGGGAGGTAAGAGGTAACACCACCCCGTGAGGGCCAGAGTGCGCAGGTGGTAGACTGTGAAGGGCTCAGCTGTGGATGAAGCTGAGTTAGTTAACATCTTTAGTTACCATCTATACATACCTGAAAACACTTAAACTATACAGATGGAAGTAGTACTAGTTTAATCTGCGTTTAAGATAGTTGGGATTGTTTTCTGCCATGCTGGAATGAAACACATGACCTTCTACTCGTTAGGCAAGTGCTCCACCACTGAGCTCTCGCTCCAGCCCCGAGATTGTCAGGTCCTTGAAGTATACAGAAGCACAGAGAGTTTTCATTAATATTTCCAAAAGTCATTTAAAGAATGGACCTAGAACATTACAGAAAATATACTATGTATAGTATAAGGATAATAGGATAATTAATGAGAATAGAAGTTGAAAGTATTTTTTCTCTGATTTTCCTGATTAGTATAAAGACCCAGTTACTACTGTGGATATTTTGCTTTCACAATTGTAGATCTTGTTTGTCGTGATGAAATAGCGGGGAACCTTCACAAGTACTGTTTTGTAAATGAGCTGACAGCATAGTGGACATAATTGTTTTGTCTGGTGTTTGGGGAGTATCAGTATTTGATATGAGATTTACTGGATAGACTATTCATTATTTTGAAGATAAAGCTTTTCTATTTCCACAATTCAAATCACAAAACAAATAATACATGAGTATATTTTGTTTAGTAAATAGATATGGCTATAAGATGTTCTTTTGGAGGCGGCTGGATCTTGAGTGTGTGGTGCCGGGATTGTTTGATGGTGTGACACTAGGGTTAAGGCCGCCTGCCCTGGGTGAGAACATTGCCTACCCGAGGAGTGACTAGGATGTAAGGGACAGACGGAGGATTGCTCTTGTTTGCTGTTTGCTGCTTCCTCACTACTTCATTGCTTTGCTGTCCTCTGCCTACCATGAACTGTTTCTTCTCTGTGGTACCCCTTTGCCCGGCCACGCTGCCCTCGGAGCAGGCTAGCTATGAACTGAAACCCCTTGCAAACTATGAGCTTTTCTCCTTTAACTTTGGGTGTTGAATGTTTTGTCTCAGCAATGAGGAAAAGTAGTGAAGACAGTAGATTTTATTAATATTTCATTTTTGTGATGATTTCTGTTGAAAGAAAAACTTTTTTTTTTTGAGATAGGGTCTTACTATATAGTTCAGGCTGGCCTTGAACTCACTGTGTAGCTCAGGCTGGCCTTGAACTCGTGCCATCGTCCTGTCTTAGTCTCCTGAGGGCTGGGATTGCAGGGATGTGCCACCAATGGTTCTGTTGAAATCTTCTGTGTACAAACGAGATGTATATATAGAATTTACATTTTAGGAAGCTAGTATATGAAGATAGGCAGTGGTGGGAATAGAAGTAATCCTACAAAATAAATTCCATTCTTAAAATGGTTACTCTAGGAAGTTGAGTGAAAACATAATTTATTTTATTCCACTTTACTTTGGGCAATCACGAGACACTGAGGTTTTTTTAGCATAAATAGAGTAAATATATATTCTTTTCATCCGAGCCTAGGCTTTGTGAATTAATGTGAAACATCGCGTCTGTCGTTTTCACTGTGTGGATCATCTGGCTAGTGTGCTTACTCCTAGCAGCGTGTGACCTTCATAGTCTTTTTGTGTTTTCAGTCATCCTCATCTTCCAGTCAGAACAAGTTGCCACACTTCAGCCAGCTTAACCTGGGTTTTCAAGTCCATGTGAACATGGTATGAATCACTGATCAGTATAATGCTCATGCCAGTGATGTCATAATTATCCCTTAATTATGAAACTCCTTTAAACAGTCCCTTAAAAACAAATACTTGTCTGTACAGTTTCACTTAGCTTTGGAGTGTTCTGTGCGTTTGAGGATACAGCATCATTTGAATCAAGTAGTCACCGCTGTAGTGCTTGTCCTATCTTCGTGTTTTCATTCAGGGTATCCAGGAGAATGTTACATTCCCATTTGTTTGAGGCAGTCATTTTTGACAAGTCCAGTTAACTTACAGGGAAAATGACTCTTTTGGATTATCTTTTTTTTTTTTTCCATTTACTAGTCACTCTTCTCCCCTTCACTCTCTCCTACCTCACCCTCCAAGAGGTGATGTTAGTATTTTAAGTCATATGAAAAAGTTTTAACTAAAAGAAAAGAATCTTTTTCTTTAGTGGTATCAGTTAACCTTAGTTTTAACAATTAACCTTTTCCTATCTGGAAAAATCAGAAGACTTAATAATCTTGCAATGAATAGAGCCCTTTAACAGAATAAAGAATAACATACAAAATATTATTTACTTAGAGCAGAATATTAAGAGGACAAGAACTAAGGTAATTTGATTTGTAAACTAGGTATTAAGGAGTTTGTGTCCTTACAAAGTGATAGGGTTATTTGAAATTCTACAATAATCACAGCTCAAGACAGAGGTTAATTCTCTTACCTGGGCTTTGGTAGGGCTTTTACCCCTTTCTTCCTCCAAAATTCTTTTCTCTTTTTGAAGAAAGTTTAAAATGGGCATCTCAGGAAAGCCACAGAAAGGTCTGGTCATGATTTGACATTTGCATAATTTTAATGAAACACTAAAGTCATCCAGATTTTGGCTTGTTGGATATTGTGACTTTTTGTTAGTCGTGTGTAGAAATGGTTTTACGAGAGTGTATGCATTCCAACCGTGGAGACAGGGATCTGAGGACTAGTAATGCTGCTCTGGGATGGGTCCTTAAATAACAAGATTGCATTGCTAGCTGACACATGCCTGTGATCCCAGTATTGTAATCTGGGAGGCTGAGGCAGGAGGATCACAAGTTTAAACTCAGCCTGGGCAATTTACTAGTAAGACTCTCAGGAAAAAGGAAAAAAAGGGAGTTGAGGCTAAAGCTTTGTGCAGAGGCCCTGGGTTCAGTCCCTAACGTGAGGTGGTGGGGATGGGGATAGTATTGCTGAATGAAATATAATTTCATATATATGCATATCTACAGAAGAAGGAGTAAAGAACCTTATTTAAAGTACCTAATAACCAACCTTTTAAGATAGTACTCTAGAAATGTGGTACGGTAACCACTATCTACACATAGCAGTTTCACTTCAGATTAGACTTAAGTTTACAAATTTAGTTCATTAGTCAATACTAGCTATATTTTCATTACTCACTGAGTCAGTAACTTGCTGACTTCTGGGGTGTTCCGGACAGTGTTGTTCCAGAGCAGTCATCCTGACAGGCAGCCACAATTTTCAAGCCTATTTTCTTGTGGGTTTTCCAGGTATTTTCTTTTTCTTATGTTCTGAAAATGAAGGACTTACCTTATAGATAAAAACTTATAGAGTTTTTCTCTATCATTAACATTTTATTTCTTGAGAGAAGCAGTGGTTGTTAATCCAGATTACTGGGAGTGCTCCTTTGATCAGTTATGGGACTTTGCAATACAATTTAATCTATAATTTGGATTTTTTTTTCATGTTAGCCTTTGAGTCAGTCGTCTTAGGTCTTTTCTCATCGCTGTTAAATTGGCAGCCTCAGAGGCCTATACACAGAGAATTTGGCCTGCTAGAGATTCAGTTTTTTCTTTTTAGTGAAAAGTGACTTTTGTAAATGTAAGGTGCAGCTTTTTATGTGCAATTAGGGATAGGTGTGTTAAGGCCCATAACGAGGAAGGTAGAGTGTATTGGAATATTCAGCAGCAGTGGGCAAAACTAAACTGACCTGTTGTGTACAGGGTTTAGAGAGCGGTATAAGATGAATGAAACTGCAGTGTCATCTTTGAGGTCAGCGTTGCAAACACTGAGGGGCACCTGAAGGTGTGGCTGCAACTGTTAACCAGAGGAAGGGTGATGTCCCAGCTAACCACATCTGTTCATTCGGCTGTCCCCGATGTCCTGTAACCTAGATAGACTTGAGTTTGAATTATAGTGGAAGAACGCCCTGGGAGGGATCACTGGTGCTGCTTGCTACCTTCGATGCCCTTGGGTGGGGCATGCTACAGCTCTGTGTAATCATACTGTTGCCTAAGAATGACAGGGCAGAGAACAGACGATACTGATGTATTTATGGTCTTTGAGAGTATCATTTCTCATCTGTTTTTCTTCTGAGGTGGAATGGTACAGAGGAACAGTTTTTGATGTCTTATGTGCTTTTTGGACTCTTGCACACTGAGTTGAAGTGTATGTATAAGATCACACTCTCAGCCACACTTCAAAGGAGAGGAATTTTGACCATTTAAATGTCAAATTCTTGGGCTAAGCATGAACTTATGTTAGTAGCTTTTCTAAAGATGTTTAGTGGAGCTTTCGATAGTTTGTGTTACCTAACAGGAGGAGTAAGCTGGGGAAATGGAGTGGGTTGATCTATGCTGTCAGAGCTTTTTTTTTTTTTTAAGTTTCCACCCTTTCTAGGATGAGCTGTATCTATGGCTGATAAAATTCAATTCGGAGAGAATTGATGAGTGTGACCCAGAGTAGATCAAATAATGCAGTGATTCTTTTTTGGTTTTTTTTTTGGTACTAGAGTTTGAACTTGGGACCTTGGGCTTGTGAGGAAGGTGCTAGAGCAACTGAGCTAAATCTCTGGCCTTTTTTTTTTTTTTAATGCAGTAATTCTTAGCTGTTGAAAAGTATATCAACTAGGGAAAAGTACAAAATAAGGTGGAGGTAGGAGAAGGTGTGTATTTTAGTTTGAATTGTTTCTAGATTTATTTCTTAGAATATGTGCTTGGAGAGTAACGGATAATATTCTGCCACTTAAATCTAGAAAATTGGGTTTTGGGGTCTTGTTTGCATGTGAAACATTGCCTGTGTGTACAGAATCATTGCCGTATATGATTTTATAGTTTAAGCAGTTTGACTTCTCTTTTTAGTACAATCTGAAGCCATGGTACTGACCTTTAAATGGAAGGTACTTGTATGTTGACCCATAAAATTCCTTGCGTATGAGACCTGTAAAGTTATTTATTATTAAATGTACTTAAAAATAGCAGCAGTTTAATTTTTAACTTAATAAAATGATTTCCATGAAATGGTAAAGAGTGCATATAGGAACTTCAAAAAAGTTATTTTGTTGAATTGGAGGAACATTCAGGTAATCCAGAGGCCTATGTTTTCTCTTCCTATGGGTCATTTGTCACTGTTAATAGCTCTTCCTGTCCTCTCCTTCCCACAGTAGTGTAGCACTTCCTGTGTATGTTTAATCTCTGTATTTTATTTGTACTTTTCTTTGGTTGCTGTGACTTAATGATAAAACTTGGTGTGAATTATACATATAGTCTTGAATGAAAATATGGAATATTTCACTTTGTATACCAAAGTCTCTTCAGAGGTCTATAATTTCAATTATATTAGTGAGGATTAATTTAGAAAATAATAAACATTCTAAATCCTGATCTATGGAAGTATACATCCCTGCATAATATATTCTTCTTCTTGATGAGAAATTCTTATTTGATACTAGAAAGCATCTTGAGGTTACCAGGATACTTTCATTGTAAATAAGTTGGACACTTACATTGTATAGTGTTTTGAGTGAAGGTAGGAACAGGAAGCATGGAATGTTGATTTTGTGTTTAAACTTGGGTTGCAGAAAAGTCACTGGACAGATCTGTATAAGAGACTTAAGAAGTGAGTTGGGAGGTAGGATGGTCAGCGGAGAGTCTGGAATTCCAGGGGCGTGATGTGCAGGGAAGTGGGGTTAATAATTAGAAGTGAACGTGCTTTGTGGTCACCATCTTCAAGTTAAAAACCTGAGAGGCAGCCAGATCTGTAATAGTGCAGAAATGGATGTGGACAGGTTAAAGAGACTTCGGTCTTACAGAGAACAAAGATGGCAGGATGAGAGCTGTGGTGTAAGTTCCAGACTGAAGTAGAGTTGACATAACAGTTTCAGTAAAATAGTGTTTCATCTGTTGGCCCAGATTTAACCAGTTACAGGACAGTGCTTAGTGGTGCATCTTTGGTGCAGGCCATGGAGACTGAAGCTGCTGCCTTTTCCTTTATGTTGAATGCTACCACAACTAATTGTCTTCCTTAGGACTGATTTTTCTCCTCTCCTTCTCTCCCTCAGGCTTGGTGGGAAGCTCAGTCTTGTCCACCTTCTGCTTTTTTTTTTTTTTTTTTGAGACGGGGTCTCACTTTGTAGTTCAGGCCGGCCCTGAGCTCAGCCTGAAACACACATCACAGCAATCCTCCTGCCTCTGCCTCCCAAGTGCTGGGTTATAGGCATGAGCCACCACGCCCGGCACTGTGGTATGTGGTGCTGATTGCTGCTGGGCCCACCCAGTATTGTATGTGGTTAACCAGGAATCGAGCCCAGGTCCTTGTGCTTACAAGACAGGCACCGGAACCACTGAGCTAAATCCCTGGCCCCAACCCACCTTCTGCTTTATCTTTGCAGTTTTCTTCAAAAAACAACTTATGTAAGCCATCTTGAGAAAAGATTGTATGTTAGGGCCGAGAATTTAGCTTAGTGGCACAGTGCCTGCTTGGTAAGCTTGAGGTCCTGAGTTTGATCCCCAGTGACGAACCCCCCTCCCCCCAAAGATTTTATGTTCAGTGGAATCTTAAAAAATTTAGTAGTAGTGCCTCCTGGGGCAAAAATCTTTCTTATTTACTGAAAGACTAATGAATGGTGCTTCTCATCAAACCCACACTTCTCCAAAGATGAAGAACATGCTGATCTCTTCTCTCCTGAAAACCAGCTGAGCTTGGTGGGTAGGCATCAGTTTTGGAATCAAAGGCCTCAGTTTACCTCTCTGCTTGCTTATCTTTGGAAGAGAATATCTTAGAACTGCTTTAAGGTTTATTGAGTTCTAAGGCCTGGCAAGCCCTGCCACAGTGCCTGGCTGTGATAATTACATTTATTAAGATATAATTTTCAGTCTTGAAAGGAGGAGCATTAGTGGCAGATTAAATAGATGCAGAACATTTTTGCCTCCATTGGGCAGTTTGTATTTATAATGCTCTTCAGGCTGGTGCTCCTTATTTAGTTAGTAAGATTTTGGACCAGCCTTTTGTCTCTGGCCGAGAACCAGAGCCTGTTCCTCATTCAGCAGTGATATGTTAAGTACTGTGTCAAGGTCTTGTACTGTGACTTGAGCTGTGGGAGGCTGAACTGTCTTGGTTTTGATGTTACACACAATCTGGAGAGGGAGGCAGATCATTAAACTGGCAAAACACTGAGGAAAATGGTATGGGAGATCACTGAAAAGTTTCATGGGGACTCTGACAGAACCTCTTACTTGGCCTAGAGCTGGAGGTTTGCCTGGAGGGCTTCTGTAGGAGATGGTGCAGGAGTTGGATGTGAGAGATGAACAGGAATTATAGGGAAAATAAATTGAAATGCACTTGTGTCTATGGAACATACCTAAAATAATCCTGAGAGATGCTGCAGTAGCAGAACTGAGAGTTGAATGTAGGCTATAAGCTGAGGAAGTGGGGACTGGAAAGGAGGCCTGCAGTGTGAGAGCGGGACAGACTATCCGATGGGGTGGGGGGTATTGGAGGAGGAGAGGCAGTGTGGTTTCTGACATGGGCTGCGGGATGGAAGATGGTGACAGTCACATGCAGTGGGTGTAGGAAGTTAATCTGCTCATACATTGGTTAGATTTTCAAAGGCCATGGATCCATTTGTTCCTAAGTCCAAAGTGAAACTATAAAAGCAGTCACTAAGTACCATCTGTTAGTGGTGTGCAGAATTTTGTTTGGCAGAACAGAGTTTGGGAATTCTTAAGTTGAAGAGATTCTGTACTATAACCTGTGAGGAATGATGATTGGTTTTAGATGGTTGAGTTTTTTGGTGAATTTGATAGTGTGTCAGTGAACTTTTATTGTATCTTCTTTAAAAGTAAACTTTTTGAAGTATATGGTGAAAGTGCATAATAAATTTCGAGTGTTTAGCTAAGTTTTCACAAAGAAAGGTTATCTGTTTTTGTATTATGCTGCTGATACATGTTACTTTTCCAGTATTATAAAATATGCTTTCAAAAACAAAAAACAAAACAAAAAAAACCAGAATATATCTGTGTAATCAGTGCCTTTAATAAGGAATAGCATTGTTAGCTCCTAAGAATCCCAGTTCCTTTTCTTTTCTAGCAATAGCTTCCTTTCTTAAGGGTAATCACTATCTAGACATCTAGAGTCATAATATTTTTTTCCTTAGTTGTTTAAAGTTATTTTTTTAAAGACATCGAGGCATAACTTAGTTTTCTAACTATAATTTGATGAATTTTTAAAACATTTTACTTTTTAAGGAAGGTAACTGGGATAAAAATCAAATGCAGATATGTTACATGTATATGTTATGTATGTTATATACATGTATGAGAATACCAAAGCAGACCATACCATTCTGTATTATTAATATGCAACAGTACATTTTAAAATTTTTTGTAGCTCAGTTTTACATTACCAAACTGAGCAGCAGATACAAAGAGATCCTGTATCCCATATCCCTTACCACTCTGCACTCTAGCCTTCCCTACTATCAATACTCCACACCAAAGGGGTTCACTCCTTATGATGGATACATTTTCACCCATTATTATTACTGATAGTCCACAGCTTCCATTAGGGTTTACTTTTAGTGTAGTATATTCTATGAATTTCATTTGTTTGTTTGCTTTATTTGGTTTGTTTTTTTTTTGAAACAGTCTTGCTATGCAGTTCAGGCTGACCTTGAACTCATTCTGTATCCCAGGCTGCCTTTGAACTGATGGGATCCTCTTGTTTTAACTTCCTGAGTGCTGGGGTCATAAGTATGTGCCAACATGCCTGGCTAGTATGGAATTTTGACAGTGTTTCATTGTATCGTATAGAATAGTTTCACTACCTTGAAAATCCTCTTTGCTTTACCTATTTGTATTTCACCTTCAACCCTTGGCAACCACTAATCTTTTTATTATCTTTGTAATTTTGGCTTTTCCAAAATGTCGTACAGTTGGAATCATATGTTATGTAGATGTCTTAGATTGGCTTCTTTCAGCAATGTGCTTTAAAGGTTTGTTTTTTTTTATTTTTTTCATGGCATGATAATGAGTTTATTTTTGGTGGTAATATTCCATTGTCTGAGTCTACCACATTTTAAGACATCCTGATTGCTTCTAAGCTTTGGCTGTTATGAAAATTTGTTTGTGGGTTTTTATATGGATATGTTTTCAATATATGGACTTGTTTTCTACTTATTTGGATTAGGAACATGATTGCTGGATCTTATAGTGAGATTTTTTTCAGTTTTGTAAGAAACTGGCCAAATCTCACTGCGTTTTTGTGTTCCCACCAGCAGTGAGTTAGAGTCCTGTCATCATTGTTTTGGATTTTGACTATTTTAATTGGTGTGGACTGCTATCTCATTGCATTTCATGTGCAGTTCCCTAATGATAGATGATGTCAGGCATATTGTTGTGCTTATAAGCCTTCTGCCTCTGCCTCCCAAGTGCTGAGATAACAGGCATGAGTCACCACGCCTGGCATTGTAGTATGTGGTACTTGGGATCGAACTCAGGACCTTGCGCTTGCCAGGCAGGCCCTGGAACCACTGAGCTAAATCCCTGGACCATTACTGTTATTTTTAATGGGGAGCTGGAGACTGAACCCAGAGCCTTTACACTGAGCTGTATTCCCAGCCTTGTTAACGTGTTTTTATTTTTGAAACAAAGCCTTATTGAGCTGCCCAGGCTGGGATCAAACTCACAGTCTTCCTACTTCAGTTCTCCCCAGAGTGCTGGGATTGCAAGGTGTGCATGATGATGTGTGGCTTTGAGCTGGATTTTGAAAAATGTTTGAGTTAAATTACAGAGTATTTTGGTTATGTTCTGGGAAGTTCTTTATTCGATATGCCTTGCATAAATATGTTCTACCAACCTATGTCTTCTCATCTTTTAGATGAATTTTATGCATAAATTGATGACTTTTCTCATATGTATACCTGTGCAGTTACCACCTTTAGTTAGGTATGTATTAAATGCCTTTTCAGCTCCTCAGCAGGAGTCTTTCGTGTGCACTACCACAATTGATACCTTCAGCCTCCTCTAACTTCTTCATTATAGATTGATTTTGCCTATTTTTGAATTTTTTGTAAATTGTATCATATATCTTACCTGCTGTGTTTGCTTCTTTCCCTCAGCATTATGAGATCCATCAATATATGTATAGAGGTAATTATTTGTTGTTTGTGGTAATCCAGTATACAATAATATAATTTACTCAGTCTGTGTTTTGAGGTTACTTGGCTTTTAGATTGTATCCTATATTGCTGTAAATGTTCTTGCACATAAACACATTTTCCTTGGATACATACCTTGCAGTAGAATTATTGGGCTATAACATGTATAATTTAGGAGGTAACACTCATTTACAAAAATGGTTATATCAGTTTGTACTACCACTGTTAGGTATGAGAATTTTGATTATTTCATCTCTTCATCAATACTTGACCTTTTCTGTCTCTTTCATTTTAGTTGTGTATGTGATAATTATGGTTTTAGTTTACATTTTTCTTATGACTAATTGAGCACCTTTCTCTTTATTGCCCATTTTTCTCAACTTTGTTGTAAAGTGTCTGTTCATCCTTTTGCTCATTTTTCTTTTGAGACATCTGCTGTTTTCTTACTCATGTATGCATTCATCATTCTGGATGTGAGTCCTTTTCAGTTAGAGTGTAAATGTGCTTGTATACTTTTGTAGTGTATTCATGTTATATATAGTATATTCATGTTGTGTGATAAAAAATTCCAGCAACACAAATGTGTAGTTGATGAAAGGGCTTGTTTTCCTCTTATTGTTAGACCGAGATGACCCTGTGTCCTTAGTTTCACTTTCTGCCGAAGTCCATGGTTAAGTTTCTTGAGTACCTTTCTAGAAATTTCCTGTGTTATATAGTGCATTTATCCTTTTTATAAGTGGCAGCAGACTGTACACCGTTTGCTACCTTGCTTTTCTTTTTGTGGTGCCTAGAGGGTAGAACACAGGGTCTTGTACATACTTAGCATGAATTTTATCACTAAGCTGCGTTGTCCAGCCCCACCTTGCTTTTCTCACTTCAGTATAATTTAGAATTGTTTCCATATTAGCACATAACAGTACTTAGTTTCTTTTTAAATAGTACTATAATATTCTAGTAGTATTATATTCGATGCACTAGAGTTTATTTAACCAGGTTTGATGGGTATTATTATTGTTTTACAGAGACAGTGTCACATATGTTCAATATTTTAGTGCTTATGCACCACATATATGGAAATGCCTTAGGTGTCTGAAGTTTACTAGAGAGCTTCTCAGAATTACATTTGGAGCCTTTTTTAAAACAACGCCTGGCTACAGTATACTGGGTCCAGGGCAATTCATCGTTGACCTTTGTTGTTCTGTTCCTTGTTATTCCACCCTATCCTTGCACTCTTGATCTTCTTGCCTCAGCCACCTGGGTGCTAGAGGATTGCAGGTGTGTTCCCCCAAGTCTGCTTTGTCACTTTGAGATTCGGTGGAGAAGAGTGAGAACACAGCTGAGTGAAACACTAGTGGGGGAAAAATGTTTAGAAAGTAGGTACAGACAGAGATAGATGTGTATAGAGTTACTGAAACCTAGGGGACGGGATAGTTCATTGAAGAAATGGCATTAGGGTCATGCCACCAAGTGGTCGAGTAAGATGATAATTGGATTTTTTTCTCCTTATTTTTGCTGCTTAAAGGTGCTAAAGAGAATTTAAGTAATGCCTTTTTAGTCACGTTTGTGCATCTGAGCAGTATTTTGGCACAGCATGGTATCAGTATTTTTTGTGGAAAATTGCCTTAATTATATCCCATGTGTTCTAGAAATTTTAACACTTTCTATTAAGGTTCCATGGATCCAACAATCACAGCTTGAAAGAACTTCAGTCTATTTATAGTTAGGGTTTCTATTAACATTTTTCCAGTAATACATTTTGAAAGTTTTTAGAGTAAATTAAAAAGAAAAAAAAAAAAAAAAGCACCACTGACTCCTACTTTAGCTTCCTTGGTTCTAAGAGGAGCTTTATACTTGGAGTCTTTGGTGTTGTGGTCCATGACGCTGTGCTCACTCTGTCTTGATACTATATTTAATTTGATAGAAAGTTACTACAGCACTCACCTCGTTATTGGTTTTCTAGGAAGAGGTCCCTTTGTGTAGTCTGGTCTTCTGTCCCTTCCATTCATTTGTCTTTTCTAGTCTTGAATTGTATGTTCTCTTTCTGAAGTGCTTTGGTGTTGTTGAAAAGTCAGTAGATACTAGTATTTTGAATTTCGTTCCTCTTCCCTTACTTTCTTCTGCCCAGTGGGAAGTAATGAAATGTCTTTCAGGGGAAAGAAGAAGACTTTCTCCCCAAGAAAACCCCTTAAAATAAAACAGTGTATTTAATTAAGACTGGGTGAAGTATGAGGCAGAATGAGAGGGTAGTTACTTAAACTGTTTTACTTACAATACAAGTTGTATGTACCAGTATAAGAGGAAAGAACATACCAGAATTATTTTGAAAAACCAATTCAGAGTTAAGATCAGCATTTTTCAGATGTTCTGAAAATCTCATTTTGCTGCCCATTTTCTATAAATGCTCTTATTTAGCTGTGTGACTGCTATATTCTGACTTTAGGGAATTGTAAACATTCTCACATTTGAATTGTATAATCAAAAACAGGGACATTTTGATTTTTAGATAAGCTCTTCTAAAAGTATGATTATATACTATTATATAAATGGTACATGTTAATATTAAATGTTTAATGAAGAATATGCAGAGATACATTTTTTTTTTTCCAGTAGCAGACATTGAACTCAGGCCCTTGTGCTTCCAGAGTAGGCATGGTACCACTTGAGCTAAATCCCTGGCACTCAGAAATACATTTTTAAATTGTTTAAAATTACATTTGTACATCTTAAGTGTACCATTATATTTATTAAGATATAATGCTGTTGCTTTCTTTTAGATTATTTCTGAGTACATGTTTGAGGATGAAGCTTTTTTTTTTTTTTTTTTGAGACAGGGTCTCGCTTTGTAGTTTAGGCTGGTCCTGAGCTCAGCCTCAAACTCACATCACAGCAATCCTCCTGCCTGTATCTCTCGAGTGCTGGGATTACAGGTGTGAGCCACCACGCCCGGCACTGTGGTATGTGGTACTGGTTGCTGCTGGGCGTGAGTCTCCACGCCCAGTATGGTATGTGGTTACCGGGGATCAAACCCAGGTCCTTGCGCTTTCAAGACAGGCGCTGGAACCACTGAGCTAAATCTCCGGCCGGATGAAAGTATTTTGATATCATTTGTTTTATAATAAGGGAACTGACCAGAAAGGCTGTGGCTGCATGTGGGCAATACCTGGATCTAATCTGCCAGAAAGATTAGAAAATTTGTTCTTGAGCTTTAAAATTACACCTTTTTTTGGTACTAGGAGGTCAAACCCAAGACGTTTTACTTGTGAGGCAGGTGCCAGAATCACTGGTCCAGGACATATTTAAAGTATTGATGGCATTTGGTTTAGCATTTAGTTACAAAAGGTGTGGAAAAGTTTTGGGTATAGCTATAATATAGCATTATTTTTTTAAAGATAGCATTATTGAATATAGAAAGTAAATTTCAATTACTTTGTTCCTTTAGTGTTTTGTTTTTTCTTAACTTTCTAATATTTAAATATAACTTACCATAAATTTCATCCTATTAGAGTGTTCAGGGCAGTGGGATTTTTCTTTTAGTCTCTTTGCCATCTATTGTCTGGTTCTGGAAAATTTCATTACCTTAAAGAAATCCTGAGCAGGAGGATTGCAAGATTGAGCCCAGGTTGGGCACTTAGTGGCTCAGCAGGACGAGACCCTATCTCGAAAGGAAAAAGAGGTAGGGATGTAGCTCTGTCTGAAGGCCATGGGTTCAGGTAGCAGTACTGAAAAAAAAAATTGTACTTAGCAGTATTCGCTCCACGTGCTCTCTCTCCTGCCACCTGTGAATGAATTTTCTATTTCTACGGGTTCATCAATTCTGGACATTTCATACATGTGCAGTTATATAATGCATGGCCATTTATGCCCTTTTGTTTTTTTTGACTTAGCATGCTTTCAGGGCTCTTCTGTATTGTAAAATGTGTCAGTACTTTACTTTTTGTGGCCAAATAATATGTCATTGAATGAATGTGCCACATTTTATTTAATAGTTGATATTTTTTGGTTTGTTTTCTCATCTTGAGTATTTTGAATAATACCGTTATGGACAATGTTATTTGTGTGCAAGTTTTTTTTTTTTTAAATGTCTGTTTTCAATTCTTAGATATGTACCAAAGAAGAAAATTGCTGATAGTTCTGTGTGTAATTTCTAAGGAACTGCTAGATTGATTTTCTGAGTGACTTTATTATTTTACCTTCCCATCAGCAGTTTATGAAGACTGCAGGTTTTCTGCATCCCTGCCATTGTGACTATAGTCGCTGTTGTGTGTGTGAGGTGGTATCTTATGTTTTGATTGTCATTTCCTTAATGAGTAAGGATGTTGAGCATTTCTTCATAACCCTTCAGTGTTTATCTTTTTTGTAGAAGTGTCTATTCAGATCTTTTGCATTTTTGTTTTTTTCTATGCTGGGAATCAAATCTAGGGCTTGCACATGGTAGACAAGTACCCTCTCCCTGAACTGTACTACCAACATTGCAAAATTTTGTCCTCATATTGTTGGAAAAGTTTTTTGTGTATGGATTCTGGATTCATATTCTGAACACATACTTATCAGGCACATAATTTGCAAATATTTTGTCCAGTTCTGGAGATTTTTTTTTTAGGTTTTTTGAGACAGGGTCTCACTTTTGTGGTTCAGGCTGGCCCTGAGCTCAGCCTCAAACTCACATCACAGCAATCCTCCTGCCTCTGCCTCCTGAGTGCTGGGATTACAGGTGTGAGCCACCACACCAGGCGCTGTAGTATGTGGTACTGGTTGCTGCTGGGGTGAGTCTCCACGCCCAGTATTGTTATATGGTTACCGGGGATCGAACCCGGGTCCTTGTGCTTGCAAGACAGGCGCTGGAACCACTGAGCTAAATCCCCAGCCCAGTTCTGGAGATTTTTAAAAACATTTTTGAGTATATCCAATATATACAATAATAAAAATAAACAATAAAAATTTGTTTATTTTAATGAAGTCTAATTTATCTCATTTATTTGGTTTTGGTTTTTTGTGCCCTTAGTCTTTCTTATCTAAGAAAGTTTTACCTCGTCCAAGGCTACAAGCATTTCTTGTTATGTCTTAGATCCATGGGAATCCAAGATACTGAGCAGGTAGCAGCATTCACAGTTGAGACTCAGGTCCTTTGTTTAAGATGGCATAATACTTCCCCAGGTTTATTCTTCTTTGGCAAGGTTTTAGGGCCCTTAATACTTTTGGTAGTCTGTTTATATATGGAATGTCATCTTTTCTTCCAGGTAAACATTTGAAATTAAGCCCTGCCTTGCTTCTTCATAAATGTTAACTAGGATTGTGTTCCAGCTTGGCTCTTACATTGTTTCATCAGAGTCCTAATGAGTTTTATGTTCACATTCTGATATGAAAAATGGTTTGCATGATTTGTTAAACCTCCTTCCCTCTGTCTGTCTCTGTCTCTTTCTGTGTCTGTCTCTTTGTCTTTGTCTCTGTCTCTCTGTCTCTGTCTCACACACACACACACACACACACACACACACACACACACACACAGCGTAGATTTGGTTAGCCTTGAACTTACTATGTAGCCTATCCTAGTCTTGAGCTCATAGCAGTCCTCCTGCTTTAACCTCCTAAGTGCTAGAATTACAGGCATGTTCCTCCACACTAGCTTAATTTTTAGATTGAAGAACAAAAGTTTAAATATTTTCATGTTTTTCTGTACAGTTGAACTGCTTGTTGAGACAGTGAAAGAAGAGCTTCCGTTGACCCTTTGAAAATATACCCAAAGAATTTAGCACATGTTTCATGTTTCAGTCCTGTTACTTGTGTCCTTTACAATTTAGAATGGTAATACTGAATGATGAAAGCTATGGTGTACTCCTTTCCCCTTTTTCTGTTCTGTTCAGAATGTGTGGTAAATGTGAACTTTGAGTTGCTGGGAAACTTTTCTGTTAATCCTTCTTTAGAAAAGGGGTGTGTGTGTGTGTGTGGGGGGGAGTGTTTTGAAGTATGTCTCAGCATTCTGAAGCTGACTTTGTCTTCAGGTATTATGCTATTTCTCACTTAAATGAATAATGTTAAGGTTTTGCTATATCTACTGATTAGCTAAAAGAAATGGGGAGATATCTATTAACCAGAATAAGATCTTAATACATAGGTGCTGACAATGATATTGTTGTTTTGTCTAAAATGGATAAGATAATTTGATGGTACCTATTTGAATCAAGGCCTTTTAAATTGCTTAACAGTGTTACAAACCTTGAATTGCAATAGGTGTTGCACTCCCATATGAAGGGAACCAACGTATTATACTCAGTGGCATTTGTGTCCTGTTATTTTGTGTATTAGAATGTGGATGAAAGAAAAAGATCTGTCCAGTTAATTGAGAGTAGTGGTTGTTGACTGACAAGAAAATCCATATGTGTCAGTACTAAGGACTATGGGTCGAGCATTTGGACTAGGAAATTCTCTCAAATTGCCTTCTTTTATAGTGGTAATTTGCCTAAATAATTTCCCCCTTGTGTAGTAACAGGTAGTCTTGAGAGTTTGTTAATATCATCATGGAAGCATAATACAATTCTGTAAAACTTTTATTATTTTCAAAATGTTTTGGTGTATATTTCATATTAACCCTCCCAATCCTGTACAGAAAGGACAGATAACTGAATTTTACAGATGAGAAAATCAGGTGGCTTGGTGGGTACCTGAGGCTTCCTCTGTTCAGGAGGCTGAAACAGGACGATAGGTTGGGTCCAGGAGTTTGGGGACAATATAATAAAACACCTTATCAAGTCTGTTTGCTTTCTTTTAATCTTTTTTTTTTTTTTTTTTTTTTTTTTTTTTTTTTTTTTTTTTTTTTTTTTTTGAGATAGGGTTTCACCTTGTAGTTCAGGCTGGCTCTGCGATCACTGTGTAGTCCAGGCAAGCCTGGAACTGACAGCAATCCTGGAACTGACAGCAATCCTCCTGCCTCTTCCTTCCGAGTGCTGGGATTACAGGCATGAGCCATCACGCCCAGCACTTGGTATGTGGTACAGATTGCTGGTGGGCGTGAGTCACCACACTTGGCATTGTTGTGTGTATTACCCAGGGATTGAACCTGGGCCCTGTGCTACCTGGCACCAACTTTTCTTTCATTTTGAAGTTCAGTTAAAAATTTTTTAAAAACTATTTTTAATTTTGAAAGTCACTACGTTCCCTGGGCTGATTTGGAATTTGTGATCCTTCTGCCTCTGTCTTGCTAGCAGCTGGGATTATAGTGAGGGACCACCAAGCCTGGCCTTGAAGTTCCATTTATATACAGTGAAAAATACACTCTTTAGTTACTACTCACTGCATTTTGACCAGTGCATTTATTTATTCATGTGTCTCAGTATTTGGGCTTTCATAACATGATTCCTTAGAATGGGTAAATTGTACACAATAGGTTTGTTGCTCACAGTTCAGGAGGCTGGGGAGTCTAGAATCCAGGTACACACAGAATTAGTGTCTGACAAGGTCCCATAATGGAAGGAGCGAGGGCCCTTTCTTGAGCCTCATGAATAAAGGTACTGTCATTCATGAGAGCAGAGACCTCATGACTTCAGTGTTTCCTGAAAGGCCCCATGTCTTTTTATTTTTTTAGGTTTTTTTGAGACAGTGTCTCGCTTTGTGGTTCAGGCTGGCCCTGAGCTCAGCCTCAAACTCACATCACAATCCTCCTGCCTCTGCCTCCCGAGTGCTGGGATTACAGGCGTGAGCCACCACACCCGGCACTGTGGTATGTGGTACTGGTTGCTGCTGGGTGTGGGTCTCCACACCCAGTATTGTTATGTGGTTATCGGGGAATCGAACCCGGGCCCTTGCGCTTGCAAGACAGGCGCCAGAACCACTGAGCTAACTCCCCGGCCCGAAGGCCCCCATGTCTTAATACTATCACGTTACTAAGTTCCAACATGAAGTTGGAGTGACAGTAATATTCAGACTACAATACTGTGCCCCAAACCTTTATCTAAAGATATATTCTGTACAGCAGTACTGTGCCATATTATACATCACCCTCACTCCATTCCTAGTCATTCTATTCTCTCCTTTCTTCTCAGGGAACTAAGTTCTGGTTCTATTTCCAGAGGTTAATATTGGCTGTTTTGAGAATCATACTAAAGAAATTACGTGTGCTTACTTTTATGTACAGCTTCACTGATAAGGATGCTTTTGATATTTCTAAATGTTGTGTGTCTTAGAAATTGTTTTTTATTGTTGTGTATTTTAAAATTGTATTCTGTGAGTAGATATCCAGATTTTTCATAATAGCTGATGATTGTTTAAAGGTCACTTCTCAGCAAATATTTTTCCTGACATCAGGAATAGACTAATATAAGATATAAAGCATTTTCTTAAATTCATATTCTAGCTTTTTAAAGATTTGTCTCATTTTGGTTTTAGATAGTTTGGGAGTACCTTGACCACATTATTACTTCATTTCCAAACTATCTCAACTGTTATGTACTGCTTTCTACATACTATAGGTTTATTTTTTATTTTTTATTGGACAGATTATCACTATATAATGTGATGCTGTATGTGATAATGTAAGCTGACCTTGAGCTCACTAGCTGCAGATTTACAGTAATCTTCCCGCTTGCCCCCTAAATCCTGGGATTATAGGTGTTCACCATCACTCTTTGCTGAATTTTTTTGTGTGTGTGGGTTGACTGATCTTTCCCATCTTAGTTCCTCAAACCTAATGTGTTTGGATGGTTAAGGTGACCCCGCCCTCCCAGCCCAAATATGAGCATGTCTGTCCTCACTTACAGTTCAGTGTAGAAAAATTCTGCCTGTCTCCATAAAGCCTGAGGCAACACTAAAAAAATATGAGAACTTTTGTTGTGGGAGCTACATTGTCTACTATCTTTCCATTTAGAGATCAGTCTATTTGATGATTAGAGATTGGTTTTGCGAATTATTCAATGTTTCCCACATTTGAAAACTTTTAATATACCTAAATGGCATTAGTAAATGAGACTTCTTTTCCTCAATCAGACATGTTACAGTGTAGCTTTCTTAACATTCTAACCCTGTAGTAATTTTCTGCCATCAGTTCTTGTGGTTTTATCCTCCAAAAGCCCACAAAACATTAAAAAAAAAAATTTCTCAAACATGTCTTAAAGTTAATATAAAGGTTCAATATAAGATTTTTTAAACTTTGCTTCTTACACTGCTTTGAAAGTAACTTGGCCTGATTCAAGATCCTGTGTTACACTTTTTAAGTTGCTGTATATTAATATGTATGTTCAATCCTTTAATCATTTTCAGCTAAATTCTCTTATGTTTTCTATCTACATTTGCCGAGTGTTTACTTTGTGTAGACCTTTCTGACTTAACAGTTCATTTGTATCTCAATTTGTATATTAATATTTTCTATGAGGGTTGGAAGCTAAATTGAACTCTTAGGGCCTGTAAAGGGAAAAGGTTGAACCTTGGGCCGGGGATATAGCTCAGTGGTTCCAGCGCCTGTCTTGCAAGTGCAAGGACCCGGGTTCGATCCCCGGTAACCACATACCATACTGGGCGTGGAGACTCACGCCCAGCAGCAACCAGTACCACACACCACAATGCCGGGCGTGGTGGCTCACGCCTGTAATCCCAGCACTCGGGAGGCAGAGGCAGGAGGATTGCTGTGATGTGAGTTGGAGGCTGAGCTGAGGGCCACCCTGAACCACAAAGTGAGACCCTGTCTCAAAAGGTTGAACCTTGGGCCATAAGATTATAGTAACTGATGTTTGGGAGAAACCTTGGCAGGTGGAACCTACTGATTCTTTGTTTCTATCCTATTAGGGAATCTGTTGAGAAACTCAGGGTGAGGGGGCCCTTGGAAATCATCCTAGCTGCAGTGGATTCTCAACATGTAATGAGAAATCTTGTGACATTGTAAAGCCTTTTAAGTTTTCCTTATATTCCTTTTATTTCTGTTCGGTTTTTACTTAACAGTAATAAACAGTGTTTTAAATTTAATCTTATCTGTCCTAGTAAGTAAAGATTTACATTAACGATGCAATAGTAGAGATGTAGGTGATTTATGAAAACTTAGGTAAAAAAGAGAAGAAATGCTTCTCTTTCTGACTTGATTTGCTACTGCTGTGTTTCACATTTCACCCAACCATTTTGTTGGTTTTCTTGGGATTGGGGCTTGGCAGGAGCCTTGAGGAGAGGAACACTATGGGGAATGGTTTTGTGTGCTTGACTATCTGACTTTTGCACAAAGCCTTTTACTTTTCTTGTTGAGAACTTTCTACTTTTCTTATTGATAACTTGAAACATTCAAGACAGTGATTTTAAACTGGACATGATGGTTTATGCCTATAATTCTAGCTACTCGGGAGGCTGAAGCAGGAGTATGGCATGTTTGAAGCCAGCACGGGCAATTTAGCAAGATTTGGTATGAAAGCCAAAAAGGCCTGGTGATGTAGCTCAGTGGCAGAGGGCTTGCCTAACATGTGCGAGTCCCTGAGTTCAATTCCCAGTATGGTGGGAGGAGAAAGAGGAGAGAATTGTTTTTAAAGCAGGATGCACAGGTTATCAAAAGACAGCAAGACTATACAATTCCCTTGGCTGTTAGTCACCTTTCTGTTACCATAACATACCTAAGATAGTCACCTTATAAAGAGAAAAGATTTATTTTGGCTCATAGTATTTAAAAGTTTCATTCTGTAATTAGTTGGCTCCATAGCTTTTGTGTCTATGGTAAAGCAACACTTAATAGCTCTAGCATGAGGTGGAACAAAGACCCTAAAGTCATGGCCAGGGAGTGAAGAGAAGAAGGGGCTGGGGTTCCCGGCACAGTCCTCTTCACGGGTATGTCTCCAGAGACCAGAGACCTTCTTCTATTAGCCCCATCTCTTAACAGTATCATATCCTCCCAGCAGTGCCATCCTAGGGAACAAAATGCGTGGGCCTCTGGGAGACATTTAAAGAGGCAAACTGCAGCACTCACTGACTTGTAAGGCACTTGTCCCTTCCTGTACCCAGTCCTTCTAAACATCACCTCAGATGTTTGTAAGGTGCTTTGGGAAATGATAAAATGAGTTGAAACCACCTTGGTTCAAAACTTTCCTTATTTCTGAGCTTGTCCTTTAAGATGCTTTTGCTTTAGAGATCTAAACACCTAATAGTGAAGGTTTTCTCTACCTAGTTGAACTGTAAACCTTAAAATTATTTTTGGGCTTTGTTTTAGAACATGTACTGCCCGGATCTTGGATACTATTATACTGTATCTGTGCCTTTGCTCTTGCAGTTTGCTTTTTTATGTTTCCATTCCCTTATTCAGGCCTTGGTTAAATACCTGTACAACTTTTCCTGATTCCACAGGACGCTCATGTTAGCTTCCAGTGGTTTCTTTTAAAGCATTTGACTTATGTATATATGTCTGAGTTCATTATAAGTTTTTGGGGGCTTTAGATGGTTTTGGTCATTTTCTTACTATATTTTAAATGTTGAATTGGGTATATTTCTAGGTATATTTGATTTTTAGAAACTAGTATTATTTAAAAAAAACCTGGAAAATTGTAATGTTTTTTTTAAATGTTTTTTTGAGACAGGGTCTCGCTTTGCAGTTCAGGCTGGTCCTGAGCTCAGTCTCAAACTCACATCACAGCAATCCTCCTGCCTCTGCCTCCCAAGTGCTGGGATTATAGGCGTGAGCCACCACACCCGGCATTGTGGTATGTGGTACTGGTTGCTGCTGGGCGTGAGTCTCTACACCCAGTATAGTATGTGGTTTCTGGGAATCGAACCTGGGTCCTTGTGCTTGCAAGACAGGTGCTGGAACCACTGAGCTAACTCCCCGGCCCTGGAAAATTGTAATTTGAAGCCATAAAGCCATTGAGCAGCTGATAGTATTTCT
This sequence comes from Petromus typicus, assembly GCA_004026965.1. Taxonomy (NCBI): domain Eukaryota; kingdom Metazoa; phylum Chordata; class Mammalia; order Rodentia; family Petromuridae; genus Petromus; species Petromus typicus. Next base: position 68,654 of record PVIR01003280.1, read on the forward strand.
GTAGCATTGTATCGCACTGTATGTAAACTCTTCCACATAAATTTAAAATAAGACTATTCAAGAGGTCGTAGGTATTTTCTCATCTTGAGAGATGAGTGTCAAAACTGTGGAATTTGCTGAAGCACAGCAAAAGAGGTGGAGTTGAAACTCAAATCTAGTATGTTAAGTATCTGAAACAGTCCTGTAATTTGTATGGATGATTTTTATTCAGGCAGGTTCCATTTTGAGAAGAAACATATCTAAAGATACAGAATAGATCCAGAGATGATAGTTGAATTCTTGTTTTTAGTAGAGTTCTATTTCTACTTCATTATCCAGGAATTTAGTTTGCACCAGTTTGATGTTGCACCAGTTTGTTATGGAACTTCTGTGAGAAAGGCTGATCACCAGTGAAGACTTCTGTTAGATGTTTGCAGTATGCTTTGGTTATAGGAGGAGTACATGTAACTGGAGAATTTGACATTTTCTTTGCTCATTAGCAATAGGCTGCTTGTGAAAGTTAATTTTTAATATTTTGAGAATTAAAATATAATATGTGAAAGTATTTGCCCAAGTTAACCAGTGCTAATAAAATTTCTCTCAGTTTTAATAGTAGAGTGTTCAACAGGCTGAGCATTGTAGACACACAAAAAATGATTTGAATATTTTCTTAGTTTACTATTACATGCTAAGTAATTAGCACCAGTGTAGATGAATATAAATTAGTCTATTACTTGGGAATATATTACTTGGAAATCGGTCAGTGAACTTCTCAGTGCCAGAACTAGCCAGTGGATTGAGATTTTTTTGTTTTTTAAATGATTGGTCTTGCATTTAAAAAACATTGAAAAGAATGTTTTAATGAGAATTGCATGAAAGTCAAATTTCAGCATGCATAAAGTTTTATTGAATGAAGTTATGTCTGTTCATTTACTTACTGTTGACACTTCCACAGACAGGAGCTGAGTAGTGGTTACTAGATCATGTGACCTAAGATTCCTTAAATATTTATAGAAAATCTACCAGTTTTTCTGCCCTAGGGTTTTAGAGCTTGATTCTCCCCTGAGGAACTTCTGTGAGAAAGGCTGATCATCAGTGTAGACTCCTGTTAGATGTTTGTAATTGCTTTGGTTATAGGAGGAGTATATGCAACTGGAGAATTTGACCTTTTCTTTGCTCATTGTCACTGGCCTGAGTTGTGTGTTCAAGTTTTACTTTGTTCCTACATAATGAGCTTGAGTAGTCTATTTTATTTGGCATTTTGAAAGGCACTTTAAAAATGGCTTACATTGGGATTTGCTTTTGAGAAGCTACTAATTGGCAGTTCCAAAATGGATAGATTGAGGCCAGGTAAAGCCTGTAGGTACTTGTCAGGTAGCAGTTAAGTTAAAAATCACATGCTGTCAACACCAGGGAATTTTATTATCATTTTCAGTTGTGCATAAATGAAGACTCATTAGATTCCTGGAACTGCAGCACTGAATGGAGAAACTGATTATTCTACCTATATGGAGTATATTCCTTTTGTCTTTATAGTCACTTATATTACTTGTTAGTCTTTTTCTGGTTTTGGTTAAAAATCATTTCCTTGTTAAGTTTTTAATTAGGAAATACAGAAATAGAACTGCTTGAGTTGTCATAACTTAAACTAGCCATATCACTTAAGCTGGAGGAGAGCTGGCTAGCGTAGTGGCAGAGTTTATCATTGAAGTGTGTTTTTTTTTTTTAAAAAAAACAAGCATTATGTATGTTTTAATGCTGGTAGTTTTGTATTATATGATGCTGAAGATAATTATAGACAGGATGAAAGAACTGTTGAGGGAATTTTCAGCTTCTTTAAACTTCTAGTTTGCATGGAACTTTTAAAACTTTAATCTAGTTTTGACAAGCGGAGTTCTTCAATATCATGTGTTCTTGAAGGAAAGGAATTAAGTAAAATCAACTCTTTAGCTTTGACAGAAGTCTTAAGGAATATCACCCAGTAACGTTGTATTATTTGAATAATTAAACTGCCTCATAAGTTGAGGTGAATTAGCTCAGATTCCGCTTTCCTTCTGCCTGTCAGCAGAAGCAGCAGGTGGTGAGAGAGTTGGAGTGAAGACAGGGATGGGAGAGATGAGCAGGTGAGTGGGGCAGGGTGCAGATTAAAAGTGCACTGAGTTCTAGAGCCGGGGGGATCTTTTCCTGTTCTGTCATAGCAGAATTGAAAAGAGGTAAATTACTTCAAATAGGGTGATGGAATCGTAAGGTGTAAATTACATAAAGTCAGGTGGATTATAAACTTCTGTCAGTATTAAGGCAAAGATTGAGGTCTTTTTAAGTTCTTACGGTCTTGAGAAAGCTTGACAGTTTCTGTCTTGGCCTCATAGCCTTGTACAGGGCTCATAGCCTTGTCAGTTTTCCATCACTCTGTTGCTAAATTCTCAGTTTTGCCTCTTCATATTCCCTGCTTTTTCTTTTGCACAGGATATGTTTCTTGGTTTTTCTTCTTAAAACTGTGTTCTGCTTCTAAAGGGTCTGAAGAGTAGCTCCAAGGGACTGGCCATTTTCTGTGTACTTCACCATCAAATCCTACTTTTCGCTGAAGCAGGAAGATTGCAATTTTGAGCCTAGTCTGGGGAGCTTAATGATTTAGTGAAACCCTATCTCAAAATTAAAAACAGAAAAAGGTAAAAGGCTGGGGGTACAGCTTAGTGCAAAGGTCCTGTGTTCAACAAAAGAGGGTTGGCTGTAAGTAATATTTCAGTTAAAAATGGGAGTCTTCTTTTTAAGGGCATCTCTTCACTCAGCATTTTTTGAGTAGCTTCTCTGTGTATTCTGGGTATTCAAAGATACAGGTCCATTGTATGGAAGCTGAGCCCGTCAGCTGGTTCTGTACGAAAGCCTGAGAAACTTAACAGGCAAACATTTTGTTCTTGTTGATCATCCAGCTTCCAGGTGCATCACAATCACCTGGAAGATTTGTTGAAATAGATTGCTGGTATCATTCTTAGAAAGGAGCAAAAGTTTGCCCTTCTGACAGGTTTGCTGGTGATGCTGAAGTCAGTGCTGTTCCTCTGGAGACTACACTTTGAAGACAGGGTCTTCAATGAATTACTTTGAGGTATCTTCCCAGTGACTTACCTCTTAGTACATGGGGATGTTTTCTAATTCTCTACTGCCATGTTGGGTGTCTGACATCCATACCAAATCTTATCATTAGGTTGTCTCAATATATTTATATTCTTAAAGGGCACAATGGTAAATACAGATCATGAATCAGGCCCAGCAGAACATGGGATCAGCTGTGATTGTGTTGTAGGGATCTGTTTCTGTATTTTGGTTTCTCCCTCCCTCTCTCTTTTTTTCCCTTGTTCTATCTCCAATTTTTTTTTTTTTTTTTTTTTTTAACAAAGACTCACCTTTGGAGGTTCAATTTCTTGGTGGGGCTGGGAGTGAGATTATAGTGTGATGTTCAACTTTTCTATAATACTTTTCTCTCAAGATTTAACACATATATTCACACTCTCACATTCACACACCCACAACCTCCCTTAGCTTTAGTGATCTGCTTCGCCTACACATTCATGAGGATTTGGTAGGCGAAAGGAGTTACCTTAGGCAGAATGTTGGAGACTGATGTTCCAAATCTGAAACAGGACTCTAGCATTAGATAAAACAGGACAGAGAAGAAAAAACAAGTAGGGATGAAGAATGTGTGAATGGAAAAGCTACTTCCAGAGTTAATGTCCCCACGTATAATTGTCCTGAAACAGATACTGTAAAGAGTGTCAGGGCTAAAATATGTAAAATACAACAGTGAAACAAAAAGAATGCCTAAGAAAATACAGTATAGCACAGAGATAGTGAGGAGAAGCCATTGATGGTTTTAGAGTGTAAATTTAGGATTATGATCAGAAATATGTGAGAGGAAAATGAAGGCACCTAGAAAAGATTATACTTGGTGGTAATTTTGCTTAAAATTAAATAAACTCTATCTTTATCCTAGATTTCTTTTCTAAGCCACTTCTGCTGGCTTATTTGATGATCACAGATAAATTGGATGGCTATTATTTTTCTCCATTTACTAGAGATGAAATTTTTAAGTAGAAGCATGTTTGGCTTATAGCCTAGTTTACTGAGACTGTGAGTCTAGGCCTTAAAAACAACCCTACATCTATCCCAGTATCTTACTCCTTGGAAATGAGGTTCTTGTCCTGTTTTTCCAGTCCTGGCCACATCTCCCAATCAAAAGTAATGCCATCTTTGATTTTTCCCATTCCACCACTCACCAGATTGGTCTTGTAGGTTTACCTGTTTCTCTCTGTCCTTACCACCACTGCCGCCCTAATTTAGGGAGCCTCTGTTTTCCTGATTTGTCTGTTGTCTCTTAATAGAGTTGCATACTAGGTTCTAGTCTTTCTTCCTCTATTCTATTCATTTGTGGTATTTGGAAAACAGATTGGTTCTGGACATTTATTCATCAAACAAAATCATGAGTTCTTTAAAATTCACAGTCCTTAGTTTACTTCCAAATGATCCCTTTTAGCCTATTCTTCTACTTTTCCCTCACACTTACATTGCATACAGTTGTTCCTTGCTAGTCTCTGAAGGCACGTGTGGTGGCTCACGCCTGTGATTGCAGCACTCGGGAGGCAGAGGCAGTAGGATTGCTGTGAGTTTGAGGGTTGCTTGGGCTGTAGAGTGAGCTCAGGGCCAGCCTGAACTATAGGCGAGACCCTGTCTCAAAAAGAAAAAGTCTCTGAAGGTGTCAAAGTATTGGTAGCAAAATTATGAAGGGATTTCATCATGTCTCTGAGTCTTAAAATACAGTTTCAGTTGTTTTTGATATTCTTGCTTAAATGGGTGAGGCAGTAAAAGTTAAGTAAAAATTTTTGTTCCAGGGACAACACTGGTAAACAAACCAAAAACAAAACAAAACAGAATACCCTGAGATTTTCAGCTGTTAGGAAAATTTGATTTCTTAGAACACACAAGTGCACAGAGATTTGAGCTGTTAAGATTTTAGTGTCTGATTGTGCTATTTCTGTAGAGTTTTGGGGGATAGTGTTAAAGATTTTTTTAAACAACAGTCCTGGAGCAATGGATACTATAGCTGAGAAAACTCTTACATAGCAGATGAATACCCATTTTAAGGATTAAATTTATTTTGACATAACTGCTAAGTCATTCTAATTTTAACATGGGAAGAACATAAAGCCTGATGGAATATACTTTTTTTTTTTTTTGAGACAGGGTCTCGCTTTGTAGTTCAGGCTGGCCCTGAGCTCAGCCTCAAACTCCCATCACAGCAATCCTCCTGCCTCTGCCTCCCGAGTGCTGGGATTACAGGCGTGAGCCACCACGCCTGGCACTGTGGTATGTGGTACTGATTGCTGGTGGGCGTGTCTCCATGCCCAGTATTGTATGTGGTACCGGGGATCAAACCCAGGTCTATGCCCTTGCAAGACAAGCACTGGAACCACTGAGCTGTATCCCCGGCCCTGGAATATACTTTTTGACTTGGCTTATATTCTAGCTTTGGTAAAACTAAACCTAAGGTTTTGTGACGTTAGCAAGTTATATGACCTCGGTGTCTCTCTCTTTCCTTATCTCATAAAGGGGCTTAGACTAAGTTCTCTGTGGGGTTGCAGGGAATGATTTTATCTCCCAAAGAGCTTGTCACAGTGGAGTTAGTTTTGGTTGTCACTGCGGGGAGAGGAGAGGTGCTAATGGGTTCTAATGGGTGAGGCCAGCATACTGGTACAGAACATTCTTTGTAACAAAGAATTATTTGGCAGTGGCTCAGTGTTTTCTCTGTTCAAATCTAAGCTTTTATTTACTTGCTTGAAGACTTTGCCTGGCCCTGTACATCTACTAAAGCAAAATGTGTGCCTGCCTTGTTTTTTCCAAATGTGGAGTCTTTATCACCTCATGCATTTATCTTGGCTTTTTACAGATTCCCATGCCTCTTTCCTCTTTTTCTGTGGTGCTCTTTTGCTTCCTTCTCATACATTTATAATCTCTTAGACATAATTTCTTTATGCTCACTTAGTATCAGATTTAAACTGGATAATCACAGTTCTTTAGTTTTACTTAGTGTGTTTAAGTTTCAGAAAGGGTGTCTATTTTCTGTTTCAGATCTTTCCTTTGCTGTAGTGGTCTTTGTCCACAAAGACAAAGTCTTAGGTCTTGGTACTTTTTAGAACCCGAAAAGCCTATAAATAAGAATAAGACAGGGGCCGGGGATTTTGCTCAGTGGTTTTGGTGCCTGCGTTGCAACACAAGGTCCTGGGTTCTGATCCCTGGTAACCACATACAGCAATGCCAGGTGTGGTGACAGTCCACCAGCAATCAATACCACATACCACAATGCTGGGCACGGTGGCTCACGTCTGTAATCCCAGCACTCAGGAGGCAGAGGCAGGAGGATTGTTGAGCTCAGGACCAGTCTGAACTACAAAGTGAGACCTTGTCTCAAAAAACTAAACTAAACTAAAAAACAATTAAAGAAGAATAAGACAAAACTTACCATAAGCTTCTTGTGACTGATGCCCTTCTTGATCAGTTTTATATATATATATTGGCCTGGGAGTTAGCTCAAGGGGCCAGGGAGTTAGCTCAGTGGTTCCAGGTGCCTGTCTTGCAAGTGCAAGGACCCGGGTTTGATCCCCGGTAACCACATACCATACTGGGTATGGAGACTCATGCCCAGCAGCAACCAGTACCACATACCACAGTGCTGGGGTATTGGCCGGCACTGAGTTTGGCCCAATGAGCCTGGGGGTTTATGCCTTTTAGGAAAGTGCTCTATCACTAGGTGTGTTCTGAGTGACACCTGTAGTGCTTTATTATTTTTTAAAATTTTTATTTATTTATTTATTTTGAGACAGGGTCTCACTTTGTAGTTCAGGCTGGCCCTGAGCTCAGCCTCAAACTCACATCACAGCAATCCTCCTGCCTCTGCCTCCTGAGTGCTGGGATTACAGGCGTGAGCCACCACACCTGGCACTGGTACTGGTACTGGTTACTGCTGGGTGTGAGTCTCCACGCCCAGTATTGTATGTGGTTGGGGGGGGTGGAATAATGATATATCGAACCCAGGCCCTTGCGAAACAGGTGCTTGAACTACTGAGCTAAATCCCTTGCCCTTTTATTTTTGTTTTGAGATCTGAGTTGTCTAGGCTGGCCTTGAATGCGTGATTCTCTTGCCTCAGCCTCTCAGGTAGCTGGGATTTAGAGATATGTGACACCATGCTCTGCTAGTAGTATCTGCTTTGATATAGTCTTGAGTATTTCTTTTTTTTTTTAGGTTTTTTTTTGAGACAGGGTCTCGCTTTGTGGTTCAGGCTGGCCCTGAGCTCAGCTTCAAACTCATCACAGCAATCCTCCTGCCTCTGCCTCCCCAGTGCTGGGATTATAGGCGTGAGCCACCACGCCTGGCACTGTGGTATGTGGTACTGGTTGCTGCTGGGCGTGAGTCTCCATATCCAGTATGGTATGTGGTTACTGGGGATCGAACCTGGGTCCTTGTGCTTGCAAGACAGGCACCTGTAACCACTGAGCTAACTCCCTGGCCCCTTGAGTATTTCTTTTTTGTTTCATATGGTTAAAAGTGCTTTGTTAGAAGAGGTTTCGAGTTACTTGATTCATTCATATGACAGTAGGTAGTAGCTAATTGAGTTCCATTACTAAATTTATGTGGTGTGATAGGTGACAGGAGAGAACAAGGTAAGATGGTGTTACGAAAGCTTGGACCTGGAAAGAGTACTGTGATAGGTGATAGGTGTGGTGATGAGACCCCAAGAGCACAAATCTAGAGCACAGTCAGGAGACATTAAAACAAACTGCTGACTTTAAAATTTAGGCAGGGGCCATTTCTGAGCCTCAAAAAAGAAAGCAAGACTCATTTTATTTTTTGCATACTAATTCTTATTACTAGAACTCAGAAGTACTATGATTAAAAAATCTTTTTGGATTAATTGGAAACTTTAATGATATTAATAACAATTGAATTAGTAACAGATTGCATTCTAAAATAGAACTGCGTATATGTAAAATATAATATGGTATAGTAGATGACTTTTGTTTGCAAGTCTTTGGTAATGAGCAGTATAATAAATAGTTCTGTGAAATTAGAAATAGATACCAAAATCCCTAAGAATCTAAACTGTTTTGTTAGGCACTTGAATAAATAGTTTTTGATTGCCAAAATAAACTTTTGAGAAAAAACTTTAATTTTACAACATTGTTATATTTTCGGATTATAGTAGTAAGGCAAGTTCAGGACAAAAACCTCAAAACATATAAATAAAGCTTTTGGCTTTCTTCTTTGTAGTTGAGCTCACTGTAAGTTGACATGATAGGGAGAGAAACAGACAACGTTGTGACTGTACCACTTGTAGACAGGTGTGGGTTCAGATAAAAAGTATCGTTGATTTAATTTTTAGTACAAGATACTGGAAGACAAGCTCTATCTACCTCTCAATTCTCTGTACTACTTAGAGGTTCTTGGAACTGAGAATGGGGATGCTAAGGTTTTTTGTGTGTATTTTGTTGTATTTTATTTTTTTGAAAAAGGGTTTCGAGATGCAGTTCAGTCTGGTCTTTTTTTTTTGAGACAAGGTCTTAGTATATATTTCAGGCTGACCTTGAACTCACGACGTTGCCCAGGCTTGCCTCACTTGAGGCAATCCTGCCTCTGTCTTCCTGAGTGCTGGGATTACAGGCGTGTGAGCCTAGGCCTGGCTCATGCTGGTCCTTAACTCACCTAGCCTAGGCTGGCCTGGCACTCACCATGATCCTCTTGTCTCAGTCTCCCAAGTCCTGGGATTATGGGCATGTACCACTACATCCAATTTTTTTCATAAATTGTAGAGAAATGTTACTAGTGAATAAAACGTTTACTAAATATTTTCTCTTTGCCAGGCACAGATCAAGAAATATTAACATATTTTTCTTTCTGTTTTCATCCCTAACAACTCCTGAGATAAGTGTTAATAATATTTATATTTTACAGATGAGGAAACATTTAAATGTATTTGCTTGAGATCAGACAACCAGGACAACACCAGATGTGTTTCATTCTAGATATCTTTTTAAAGTACTGTACATTATGTGATTACATGGGATAAAATGTTTTATTTATTTAGAAGAAAAATGAGTTTGCCTGAAATTTTACCACTTATGGTTGCTTTATGATATTCAGAAGCTCTGCAGTTATATATATTGTTGGTATTTAAAAGTTAAAGCTAATAGTATTAAGTGCAATTTAAAAAGTAAAATTATTAGAAGTTAGAGGTTTACAGCAGAATGATAGTGTTTTTTGGGGGGGCATCTTGGTAGATATCTACACCTTTTTTGAAGGGTTGATATTACACAGAATAACCTGTAATCTTAATTTTTTTGTTTCTTTTAGACTTCGACCTTCCTTTAGTAGACCTTGATAGTGGTTCTTGAGTCTTGTCAGACTATTTGCATGACATATTAGTCCATTTTCTGTTACTGTAACTTGCTAAGTGAGGCTGGATAATTTACAAGGAAAGAAGTTTTGTTTACTTACAGTTTTAGACGCTGAAAGTCTAAGCAGCATGCATCTGATAGATGCTAGCATGGTGCGAGTGCATGCAGCAGAGAACAATCACTTGGCAGCCAGGAGGGCAGAACATGGGAAGGGGCTCTTTTATAAAAATTCACTCTTGCAAGACTTAACTCAGGGTCCTGGTAGAACAAGTTTAAGCCTTGCTGAGTACGGTGTCCCTCAAAGGCCTGTTCCTACTGGGCCTCACTCCTTGAAGGTCTCAGCAACTCTTAACATCACTAAACTGGGGAGCAGGCTGGTAACACACGAACCTTTTTTGGACAGCCACATCTAAGCCTTAGCATAGTTTAGCTATGACCATGGCTTTGTGTAGATGCATTTTTCTTGGGCCTGCCTTATTCTCCTTTGATTAACCTGATACTCCATTTCTAGCTGTGCAAGATAACCTACTTCTTTCAGTATTCAATATCTGTGGCTCTTTCTGTTTCAGATTACACTTAGCACTCTGCCTGTTCAGTGAAGCAGGTACCTCCCACTGACTTACACTTTTTCTTGTCTGCATTTTTGGTTAGTCAAGCAGTTGTGTACTGCTTATACTTACCGTTGGTAGTCTCTTAAATTCTAAACTCCCCAAGGCATGATTTGATTATCTTCTCTTGATTCTACTATTGTGCCTTAGGTTCACTGCCTTATAACTGTAAATGATGAGATAGGACACCCCCTTAGGAATAAAACCTAGGAGCATCAAGCTTGAGAGGCAAGGATTCTATCATTGAGGTTCACCCCTTGTTTTATTTTTTTTACACAGGGTCTCTCGCTTTGTAGCTCAGGCTGGTGCTGAACTCAGCCTCAAACTCAGCAATCCTCCTGCCTCTGCCTCCCGAGTGCTGGGATTACAGGTGTGAGCCACCATGCCTGGCACTGTGGTATTGATTGCTGATGGGCATGAGTCACCACACCTGGCTTTGTTTTGTTGTATGTGGTTATCGGCATCGAACCTGGAGCCTTGCACTTGCAAGGCAAGTGTTGGAACCACTGAGGTAAATACCCGGCACCAGAAATATTTAAGATGAAGAGAGGAAGTATACATTCACTTTCTATCATCTCATTGTTTTTACTCCTGGGACACTTTTAAAAAAGTAAACTTTAAGTATTCTGTTTGATTCTTTGCACTTAACTTTCAGCATTTTCAGTTGCTGATTCCACATGTTTTTCACCATGATTGTCTATCACTGTTACTATAGATGAACTGCTTTTTAAATCATGTCTCAAAAATATGTAGCCTCCAATGCTCTAGGTATTTTTTTTGATACATTTTATGGTCACTCACTTGAAATAAGGTCTGCTTATTGGGGGGAGGTTTGCAGATAGCAGCCTAGACATGGGTGGCTAAGGCTTTGAATGGAGCTGGCCTTGGACATTATTCAACTTGGGTAATATTTTAGCAAGTGAAGTGGAATTTTTCTCCACTGTACATTGAATTTTCATTAATACTGATTTATTTTTCTTTCTTTTTTTTTTAGTTTTTTGAGACAGGGTCTTGCTTTGTAGTTCAGGCTGTTGCTGAACTCAGCCTTGAACTCACAGCAATCCTCCTGCCTCTGCCTCTTGAGTGGTGGGATTGTAGGTGTCAGCCACCATGCCCAGCACTGTGGTGTGTGGTTACTGGGGATTGAACTCAGGACCTCACATTTGCTAGTAGGCAGGTGCTGGAACCACTGAGCTGATTCTCTAGCCTTATTTTTCTATTTTTAAAAAAGATGAGTATCTCCGCTTTACTTGGAATACCTGTATCCCAACTTAAGGTAAGAAGTAGCAGTTTTATGGAACATTTATGCTGTAGAAGGAATAATTAACATAAAATCCGTTCATTTACTTGGGTCTCACTTTGTAGTATAGGCTGGCCTGGAACTTACAGTGGTCCTCTTGCCTCAGCACCCTGAGTAACTAAGTTATAGAATAGAACACTATAATGTAAAAGTTCATGGACTTGTCTGACTTTTATGGCCAGTATTCATGAGTTAAAATTTTTTTCTCAATATAAAAAGTTTTGTTAGCCTCAAATATTTTGGGACTGCAGTGTTAATGAGCTTGTACTCCCCCTGCTGGTTGATTCTTTAGAAATACTATAATGCATTAGAAAAATGCAGGCTAGGAGTTCAACCCTGAAAATATTTGTCAAATTTTACATTCTCTGTGGAAGTAGCTAAACTTATAGAAGATAGTAATTTGGATGAAGAATTGATTACATTATATCTTTCCTTGTTTTCAGTGGTGTTTAATGACCAAGGGATAATTGTTTTGCTTTTCTGAGTTTAAACTAGATTTGAGAGCCAGGTGTCCTGCCACACACCTATAATCCTAGCATTTGGGAGGCTGAGTCAAGGGAATCACTATGAGTATAAGGCCAGCGTGGGCTGCATAGTGAGTTCAAGGTCAGTTTATAAATGCATGATGAGACGCTGTTCTTGAAAAACAGGAAAAAACAAATGTAGTTATAGCTTGTGTCATGAATTTATTCTTCTGTGTTTGTAAAGGCCATCTCAGCTACCTCTACGCTTGTTTTTTTTTTAAACAAACAAAATAGCGTAATTTCTTTGCTTTTTTGATCGTTTGTTCATTGATAGAACATGACATTTATTTATTGAATGTGACATAGTTATTGTAAAGCACTGATAGAATGCAGAAGGAAGATACGATAATTCCAGGGAGGCTTACATTTCTCCTCTACTTGGGATCTGTACAGTCAGATTTACAGTAGTCTAGTTTACAGTATGATGAATATTACACACAGGAAATAATTGAATTTCTCAGAGGAAGAAAGCTATGATAGTGTAATGGATAAAAGAGACGTCAAGAAAAAAACAGGTGTGGTTTATATAGGTGATACGGGGAGAGGGTAATGTAGTCCAAGGAAAATGAACAACATGACAAAAGACATGAGCAGGAAATCAATGCACCTTTTTTAAGGCATAGTGAAAACCACTTTCTCAGGAGCTTTACATAATTGATTTAAATCATGACACATTCATTTTCTGGTATGATTTTCCATTTCACAGATGAAGAAAGAAAGACTTTGGAGGTTCAAACTCTTGTGAGAATTTCCATTTACAAATTATGAAACTTCTAGGATTTCATTCTGCATGTATCTGGTTGCAGGTGAAATCTGTGCTTCTCTAGCTATAACTTCAGGAAGAATTGGATAAGACCATGGAGCAGAGAGTATCATGAGTGTGGTTCTCACACTACACAATTGCTGAGAGGGCCAAAGTTGTAGATTAATGGTAGAGCATTGGCCTAGGACACAGAAGGCCTTAAATTTACACTTCTAGGATATCAAAAACAAAAAAGTTTTAAAAAATACTTAGTAAGTGTAAGTTTATTTTTATAGCTTGCTAAAATTTTATTAAACTGTTACTTAGAATGGAAAACAAAATATGTTATTTGTGTTACGTTATTGTTGAAAAGTTTTTAGCTTTCACAGATAGTCGAGAATAGTTATCAGAAATGGTTGCTTAAAAATTCAAATAGGAAAGTAATCATGACTTTGTAATTAGGCCTCGGCAGTCATCTGTCTGTTTCGGGAGACAAGTAGACCAGATAGTCTAGGACAAGTGCTGTTTGGACCATTTGCTGGGTCAGATTGTGTTTGTCTAAACTGAATGGACGGATTACAATGATAACATACAGGAAGCTCTATCAGGGTAGGGGTTGTATTTGGCCTGTTAGCTGCTCAAATTTATAGTCCCTTAAATAATACAGTATTTGTGAGATGAATGAAGGAAAGGAACAGATGAATAGTGTTACAAGTTGGTCAGCATAATATATGGCTACAGCGATTTTGATTAGATTACCTCTCCTTTTAGGAATTACAGACCAAGTAATTACAGACAAAAATTTCAATCTCTTTTACCAGCGATTTTCTTGTTGGTTGTAGACTTTACTAAAATTAGTAATAGTATTCCTTTTTTTAAAGCCAGATTGGGGTAGCGTATATATTTTCTGTGACATTAAAAGCTTTTGTTTGTTCTGAAAGTTTGAATGTGAATTGGGGTTTACAACTGAGAGTTTTTAAAAATAGGTACTTTGAAAAGTTATATAGAATGCAAATAAATTTTGTACAGGCTTGTTGAAAAGCAAGGACTATATATCTGGCAGAACTGATCTGTTGTATATGTATTTTGTTAGGGGTTCTTCATTACCTCGGACTAAAGTGAGGACTTTCATTGTTTTCCTCTCAGTCAGTTAAAATAAATGTTTGCTGGATTTATGAGGTTGATACCACACACTGTGAACAGACTCCACATACATAAAGGATGGCATGTTAACTTTTTATATCACTGTTTTTTTCTCAATAGCATATCTTTTTAGACTTAAGTAAAACATATCTGTAATTGTATATATTGTAACTGAAGACTTGCAGATAAAAACTTGTAACTGCACATTGCACATTCATGCAAGAGTCTAATGGTATAATTTTTCAATAAATTTTATGTGAAATGTGATTATAAGGGTTGAGGATATGGCTTGAGCAGTTTAAGTGAAGAAAACAGATTGATTTTTACAGAGTTTAACTAGCAACAAAGGGCACAAAGGACAATTGTTGTAGAGCCCCATAGCCATGAGGAAGGAGAGAAGGGAGCTGCTACTGGGAATGGAGTCAGTAGATTAGGAGTGGGTCAGAGAATGGGGTCTGCAGGAAAGTTTGAGGTTTAACTCACCAAACGGGTGGGGTGGGGCTCTCACTCTCCAGTCTGTCATCTCTGACTTGGCTGCACATCTCTGGTGGCAGTTTCTCTCTGAGGGAAGACAGCAGCAGCTCTCCTGGCCACAGGCTTTGGGGGGCGGCGATAAGGGAGCTCTGAAAGAAATGCATCAGGAAGTGATTGGGTGAGATTATTCCTTTTTTTTTTTTTTTTTTTAGATCTCTTTTCATGTTAAATTAGAAACAAAGGCGATATTGTGAGTAGGGTTGGTCTGTATTCTGCTCAGTATTGGTATGTGATCTCAGTATTGGTTTAAGGGCATTCTAAATTTTCTTTCCTCACCTTTTTTCTTTGATTATAAATAAGGAAATTATGATTCTTAATTTCAAAGACATTATTAGAATTTAAAAATATTTCTCAATTTTTCTTTGTAATTAAAGAGTTTGAAGTTATAATATTAGTTTATCTAGAGCTAATCATGATAAAGCTGTTTTGTTGGCTCCTTGATTAAAAATTTAAGTCACCCAGTGATTGTCGCAGTCCATTCCCAAAGACTGTGGAAAGCAGACTTTCTGAGTACAGATATATCTGAGATACTAGTGCAGTCTACTTGGTAGTGTATTATCCAATGACCTTTGAATTTTCTGTGTCACTTAAAGAAAAGAGGTCCTTATTTTTACTTGAATCACTGTAAATGTCAGTGGGAGATACCTCTGGTCACTAACTTTTAGCAGAAGTAAGGTCAGGAAAATTCACTAAGTCTTTTAGGAACTTGTCTGTAAAGGCCACTGTGTTATCCTAAAACATATAGACTGCTTCATTAAGGACTTGGAGGTTCACACTGAAAACAACTCTATTCATGCAGAAGACTTATTGTATCTTTGTTGTTTAATGTTTTGTCCTAGACAGTTGATCATTCAAATGTACAATTTTGGGGAATACAAAAGAGAATGCAGAGAAATGACTGACCTGCAGGTAGCTGGATGACAAAACTAGTTTAAAGAGGAAAAAGTTCTTCCTTTTGCGGGGGCGTATTTTCTGTTAACAGAGACTTGGATTTCCCCTTGTACTTCAAAGTGAAGCACGTGTTGGTGCAGTGAAGCAGCAATACCAGCCTCATTGTGAAATTTGTCTGTTGTAGGTGAATCACAGATGGAGAGATGTTGAGGCAAAATTCATATTTTCCTGGATGAAAAGTTTAGCTGAAATGGAAACACAGGTGGCTGTGCTATTTTTATTTCTCTTATTAGGGACCTGTGATCCTAAGCTTCTAGCTTCTAGCTAGCTGCTCACTTAAGGCATGGACTGGAAGTGATTTAGAGGTAAAAATTCAGATAAGGCCTTGAATTGCATTGTTTTTGTACTGCATCTGTTGTTTTTAGGCTAGTGAAGGGAAGGATTACAAGGCACTGACTGTACCTTTTCTTTGTGGCATAGTCATTTTGAAGACGGGGATTTAAGATTCTGCTGTGGATCTTTAATGTACATTTAAAAGTTTTCATTCTCAGTTAGTAGAACTTGTCCTATTTTATTTGACCAACTAATGAAAAATGATAGCTGTTTGAACATCTTATGAGGTGTTCATTATAGTCACTGAAACTAGTGCTCGGGAATGTTAAGATTTGTCACAGCACCAACAGTCAGTCTTTCATAAGACTAATAAAAGTGCTTTGTGGAAAGCCCTAGTTATCACTTGTGATTGAGCCTAAAGATGAGAGACAGGTTACTCTAGTGGAAGAGTACTTTTAGGCTGAAGCCTGGATTTTTAGTTCTGCCTTTCTTACTTTGGTGTATCGTTTAACATTTCTGATCTAGGGTTGGTATTAACACCAGTTGGCACAATCAAACTTTTTGTTTTTGAGACAGAGTCTCGCTTTGTAGTTCAGGCCGGCCCTGAGCTCAACCTCTAGCTCACAGCAATCCTCTTACTTCTGCCTCTGAAGTGCTGGGATTATACGTGTGAGCTACCATGCCTGGCAGTGTGGTAAGTAGTACTGATTGCTAGTGGGTATGAGTCACCATGCCCGGCATTGTTGTATGTGGTTACTGGGACAAACCTGGGCCCTTGGCTTGCAAGACAGGTGCTGGAATCACTGAGCTAAATCCCTGGCTCAAAACATTTTTTTTTTTCTTTTTTTTTAATGCAAGGTGCTTGTGAAGATCAGTCAGTACATACATGAAGCATTCACTGAAATTAGTGCTACTTGGAAGTTAAGTATAATGTTAGCAGTAGCTTTTTAAAGACATGTTTATGAGATTGTAGAAATTTCCTTTAATTCTTAATTTACTGAGAGTTTTTTTTTTTTTCTTACAAATGAGTACTGACTTTTTTGTCAAGTGTTTTTTCTGCATCTATTGAAATGATCTTTTGGCTTTTGTTCTTCTGTTAATAATGAGAAGAACATTTGGCCCTTGTCTTGTAGGAGTGATGGCTGAATAGAGAGAAAAACAAAATAGTAATGGTAATATCTGTTATAATTGGTTTTACAAAAGATACAATGGAAATATGAAAAGAGAAGTAGTAAAATTATCCTGAAAAAATTGAGATGGGTAGAGGAATTCAGTTGAGGTGAAGCTTTGGAATTTGTGAGTAGAAGGAAGTGGTATATCTTGGGCAGAGGGCATGGTGGTTGTAGTGGATTGTGTATTGGAGGTTAGTGACTGCAGAGGTTGCTTTGTACAGAGATGTGTTAGGAAAGAAGCTTTACATGCTATGTTTAGGTTTTTTGTAAGTCAAACAGTATTGAGGAGGAGATATAATTAGCCTTTAGTGGTAAAGATATCTCTACACCAGAGATACAGAATAGATGAAGAGCTACTTAAAGGCCTTACATTCTTCGAGTGAACTTCAGGTGATCATGATGAATCATATTTTTAAATACATTGTTGGGTTCCCTTTATTATTTCAAGGATACTTTCATATACACTCATTTTTTTTGGGTCATATTATGATACAAGGTCTTCCTTCTGGTAACAGTGTAAATGTTTCTTCCTCTATTTTCTGGAAGGATTTGTGTTCAGGTGGCATTTTTTCCTTACTGAGTTGGAGAGAATTACTATTGAAACTATCTGGGCCTGTAATTTTCTTTGCAAGAATATTTTTGATAAGGGATTCAGTTGATAGAATTAGGGCCATTAAGACTTTTTAGTTTTTATTAGGCCAGTTTTGATGAGTTCTGGTTTTTTTTTTTTTGTTTTTGGGAACAGGATTTAAATTTGGGACCTTGTGCTTGCAAGGCAGGTGCTGGAACCACTGAACTAAATTTATAATATTGGTAATAAGTATTTATTAGTTTCGTTGGTCCTTTAAAATCAATTTTTGGCCTTTTAAAAAAATGTACTGATTTTTGCTTTTTATTTGCTTTCTTTGGCATAGGCTTTGCTAGATTTTTGGGGAAAATTTCAGGACATTCTTACCTTTTTAAATATCCCTTATTTCATATACTGGTATTTAAAGGTATAAAAAGATTGCATTATCTGCTTTCACAATTTTTAGGTTTTTTTGAAACAGGGTCTCACTTTGTAGTTCAGGCTGGCCCTGAGCTCAGTCTCAAACTCACATCACAGCAATCCTCCTGCCTCTGCCTCCCCAGTGCTGGGATTACAGGCGTGAGCCACCACGCCCGGCACTGTGGTATGTGGGTACTGATTGCTGCTGGGTGTGAGTCTCCACGCCCAGTATGGTATGTGGTTCCCCGGGATTGAACCCGGGTCCTTGCGCTTGCAAGACAGGCACCGGAACCACTGAGCTAAATCCCTGGCCCCACAGTTTTTATTTTTTTTAAGACAGGGTCTCACTTTTGTAGTTCAGGCTGGCCCTGAGTTCAGTCTCAAACTCACATCACAGCAGTCCTCCTGCCTCTGCCTCCCAAGTGCTGGGATTACAGGTGTGAACCACCTCGCCTGACCCTGTGGTATGTGGTATTGATTGCTGGTGGGTGTGAGTCACCACTCCCACTGTTGTTGTATGTGGTTACCTGGATAAACCCAGGCCCATGCACTTGGCAAGACAGGCACCGGAACCACTGAGCTAAATCACTGACCCTCCACAATTTTTTATATATTGTACTTTTGTTTTTATTCTGTTCAGAATATTTTCTAATTTCATTTATAATTTTTTTCTTTGTTCCACTGGATATTTTGCAATTTGTTACATTAATGCACGTTTTCTAGCTATACTATTGTTAAATATTTTCTAATTTAATTCCATTTTGACCAGAGACTATGTTAAACCACTAGTCTTTTATAGTTTAGTTAAGAATTGTTTTATGGGGCCGGGGAGTTAGCTCAGTGGTTCCGGCGCCTGTCTTGCAAGCGCAAGGACCCGGGTTCGATTCCTCGGTAACCACATAACAATACTGGGTGTGGAGACCCACACCCAGCAGCAACCAGTACCACATACCACAGTGCCCGGCGTGATGGCTCACACCTGTAATCCCAGCACTCTGGAGGCAGAGGCAGGAGGATTGCTGTGATGTGAGTTTGAGGCTGAGCTCAGGGCCAGCCTGAACCACAAAGTGAGACCCTGTCTCAAAAAACCTAAAAAAAAAAAAAAAAAAAGAATTGTTTTATGGTTTAGCATAGAGTAACGTATGGTGATCTTGGTGAAAAGAATATACAGTAGTTGTTGTTGAGTACAGTATTCTATAAATAAATGTCAAATTTTTCAATGTTATTGATAGTATTGTTGGATCTTTATTGTTATTTTATAAATCTAGTTTTATCATACTAGTAAGAGAATATTAAAATCTCCAGGGTTAATTTTCCTCAACAATTGAATTTATGTGAATACTTTATATTTGAAATTGGGAAGTAATTCATCATAAAAATCACTTTTTCAATTGTATGCTCATGTTCAAAGTGAACTTGAATAAAAGATTTTTACTAATTGAATATTTCCTAGTTTAGTATATGTGACCTAATACGAAAAGGGGAGGCAGGAAATTCGTTATTTTAAATTTGGTTAGCCTGTCTCTAGCCTCCACTGCTAATCCCTGCACGTGAACCCAGGAGGATCCAGGAAGTATGCATCTTCCTTCCAAGTCTGTGGGTTCTCTATAGCAAGAGGCAACAGAGTTGGCAACTGATAGATCAGCCTGATTGAAGAAGAGACTAATGCTCCAGAGGAGTGTTTAGCTTCAGGACTGAAGTTAAGTCTTTCTACACAAGACTGAATGAGAAACACCCATGGGAGACAGGCTTGGAGAGGGAGATAGTTAAATAGGGCTCTCCTGGGATCCCCTGGAAGGCCCAGGCTCAGACCAGGAAGATCACAGGATCTGTATTTTGTTGTGGGAGGCCAGGTTGGATGAGAATAATTATCACAGGCCAATCTTGGAAAAAAAAGACAATGTAGTTTAGTGATATGTTTGAGCTTTTGCACTGCTGCTGACATTTAGCAGAAATCAATGCTCTGAATTATTATAGGTTAATATAAGAGGGGGCTAATTGTCTTTACTGAAATCAGAGTCGTCTTTGTTTTGGTAAAGAGCTATCAATTGGAGTGTTTCATATGAGTGGTTCCTAGGGTTTGTCAATATCCAGTTGACATTTGATGCCATTGTGGTCTCTGAATTTACTACCACAGACAAAGTAAGGTAGTAGTGGCTGGGAATTGGTTTTCTTTCTATACCAGTACCTGGATTGCCTATGGGATTATAATACTGTGGTTCACTTTGAAAAATGGAGCACTGGGCCAAAGAATTCACAAACTCCTTGGGCCGGGGATATAGCTCAGTGGTTCTGGCACCTGTCTTGCAAGCGCAAGGGCCTGATTTCAATCCCTGGTGACCACATAACAATACTGGGTGTGGAGACTCACCCCAGCAGCAACCAGTACCACATACCACACTGCCGGGCGTGATAGCTCATGCCTGTAATCCCAGTATTCGAGAGGCAGAGGCAGGAGGATTGCTGTGATGTGAGTTTGAGGCTGAGCTCAGGGCTAGCCTGAACCACAAGGCGAGAACCTGTCTCAAAAAAAAAAAAAAGATACTGGCAAACAATGCAACAAATCATCAAAAAGATCATACTCCATGACCAAGTAGGCTTCATGACAGAGATGCAAAGATGGCTCAACATGTGCAAATCATTATATTTAATTCATCACATAAAAGAAGCAAGGATGAAAACCCCGTGATTATTTTTAATAAATGTAGAAAAATACTTGAACAGAATCCTATATCCACGCATGATAAAAACCTTAAGTAGTTATAGAAAGTCTTTATCCCAATCTGATAAAAACTACTTATGGCCAGACTGCTGCTAATGCCATATGTTTATTATTACCACTCCTGTTTAACATAGTCCTTGAAACATTAGTGAGAGCAATCAACCAAAAGAAGGAAACAAACTGGGTACAAACAGGAAAACAAAGTTTAAATACCTTTGTTTGCAGATGACACAATCCTTCACTTACAAGACCTAGAAAACTCAACCAGAAGACTTTTAGACTTGATATCCAAATTCGGCAGTGTATCAGAAATCAAAATAAACACACAAAAATCAGTAGCATCCCTATATACTAATAATGAACTTGCTGAAAAAGTTATTAGTAAAACAATACCATTCATATGAGTGTCAGAAAATTAAATGCTAAGCTATTAACCTAAGACCTGTATAATAAAAATTGCGTCAGGCTGAAAAGGAAAATTGAAGGAGGACATCAGAAAATGGAAAATTAACCCCTATTCCTGGATAGGCAGAAGCAGCATCAAAATGGCTATATTTGTAAAAATGATATACAAGTTTAATCAGTCAAAGTACTAATGCCGTTTCTTACAAATATAGAGAAATAATCTTAAAAAGCGTACAGACTCAAGATAGCCAGAACAGCAAAAGCAACCTAGGGTAACAAAAGCGAAGAAACTTAGCTTCACAGTCACAGAATTGAAGTTACATTATAAAGCTACAATGATTAAAACAGCCACTTTTTACTGGCACAAACATGGATATATTGGTCAGTAGAACAGAATAGAAGCAACAGAAACAACCCAAGATAGATACAGCTATTTGATCTTTGACACGTAAGAAACACTGAAAGATAGCCTTCTTACTAAGTGGTGCTGGAAAAGTGAATATGCATATACAGAAGATTGAGGATTTTACTTCACCATATAGTAGATAAAATCAGAATGGATCAAAGATCTAATATTATTATTTTTTTTTTTTAGGTTTTTTGAGACAGAGTCTTGCTTTGTAGTTCAGGCTGGCCCTGAGCTCAGCCTCCAACTCACATCACAGCAATCCTCCTGCCTCTGCCTCCCGAGTGCTAGGATTATAGGCGTGAGCCACCACGCCCGGCAGTGTGGTATGTGGTACTGACTGCTGCTGGGCGTGAGTCTCCACACCCAATATTGTATGTGGTTAACCGGGGATCGAACCTGGGTCCTTGCACTTGCAAGACAGGTGCCAGAACCACTGAGCTAAATCCCCAGCCCTCAAAGATCTAATATTAAAATAATCTGCTGGAAGATAAGTACAACTCTTGAAGACATAGATGTAAGCAAGGACTTTTTGAATAGAACCCCTGTAACACAAGAAATACTGCCACGACTCAACAAATGACATCGTATGAAATTAAAAAGCTTCTGCATAGCCATAGAATCACCCAGAATGAAGACAGTCAACAGAATGGGGAAAAACATTTTGCCTGCTATTCCTTGGACAGAGGACTAACATTAACATTATAGAGAGAACTAAAAACAAGCCTGTCAAAAAAATCCAGTCCATGGGGGCCGGGAAGTTAGCTCAGTGGTTCCGGCGCCTGTCTTGCAAGTGCAAGGGCCTGGGTTCGATTCCCCGGTGACCACATACCATACTGGGTGTGGAGACTCATGCCCAGCAGCAACCAGTACCACATACCACAGTGCCGGGCGTGGTGGCTCATGCCTGTAATCCCAGCACTGGGGAGGCAGAGGCAGGAGGATTGCTGTGATGTGAGTTTGAGGCTGAGCTCAGGGCCAGCCTGAACCACAA
>PVIR01003281.1:0-90977 GCA_004026965.1 Petromus typicus
TGGTACATTAAATATACACATCATGATTGCACTCCATAATGGGGATTTGTACCAGTATAAGACACAACTTAATTCTCATTTTTTCCCATAGCCCTACCCACCCTACTACCCCCCCATATACATAAAATTTGTTTCCTTACTTTTTTGTTACAATCTCAACATTGTCCCCTTTCACCTTATTTTACATTGAGCATTTTCTGTTTCACAATATATAATATACAATGCTAGGACTCATTTACATCTTCATTTTCTCATACCAGAGAAAAGATGCGATATGTACCTATCTGTGCCCTATTTATTTCACTTATGAGGATATCCTCAAGGTATGCCATTTACTGTTTTTAAAATGTGGGCACTAGCGAATTTCAAATGATACACACAGGTCCCACCTGTGCCCTGCACTATGGCGTCACTGGGTGGCGCTGCTAGTGCCCTGGATATGGATTGCTGGGACCTGTAGGGTGGGCCACAGCCTTGTGTGGCTTTGTGGGGCCCAGGCTGTCTCTTCCCTGGGCCCCTTCTGACAATCCATCCGTATTCAGTTGGCCTCATTTAGTCTGTTCTGCTCACCAGGCAGTGGGAACATTTTCACGTTACTCGTGGCCTCTCTGATTGGGATTCAGAAGTGCGCAGACAGTGGGAGGTGTGCAAACCCAAGTACGTGTGCAGACCAAAGGCCAGCGCTGGCACAGAGATGCTCCTGCAGGCAGGGACTGGCCTTCCCTTAGCCGCGGTCCCCACCACTCCCTGATGGTCACCCACAACCTGCTTTTTTAGAGTGGTTCTGACTTGCGCCTGACTGCTTTATTTTCTTCTGCTTATTTGAGCCAGCACCACCCCTCTCCTGGACTTCAGTACATGTAAGAAGTCTTCCCCTGAGCCAGCGATTCCCTTTGCTGGCTTGAATCCTTTCTTGTCCCCAAAATGCAGGTAGAAGGACAGTGGTTCTCATAGCAGAGCTGGAAAACATCGCAATCAGAAATGGCTCCTGAAAATGTGGTGTGGGGGTACGTGGCTATAATCCAGCACCTGGGAGGCTGAGACAAAGGAGGGTTCCTGACAGTCTGAGGCCACCCTGGGCTACCTAATGAGACCCTGTGTCAACCACCCCACCCTCAAAAAATGAAACAGTTGTGGAACCTCCCCACAGTAAGCTTTGGGGTTATAGGTGCAAAGTGTGGGAAGGGTCCCCTGGCAAGGAAACGATGCCTGCTCTTGGCTTGCAGGACCCTTCCCAGGGCTCTCAGAGTGGGCGCAGTGGAAGATGCCTCAGCTGTGGTAGCACCAGGGCCACTCCCTCGCTCTGAGTGGGTCTGAATGGACACTGCCACCTGGAGCAGAAGAAAGAGAAGAAAGGGCGGTGCTCGGCATTATGAGGGAAAGAAAAGCCGCTGCCGGGCGAGGCAGCAGCATTGTGTGCTTTGTCAGAGGCTCTGTGGGCTACAGCCCTGACTCTGGGGAGGTGGCTGAGATTTGTGGTCTGGGCGGGCACGAGGAGCAGATGGGCAAACACCGTCCTCAGACCCTGGCTTCTGTCTGTGCCCTGCCGCACCTGGACGTTAGCAGCTGCCAGGGCAGCTGAGGCCACACCTTCTGTGTGGCTCAAGGGAGCTTCTGAGGCCAGCGGGGGAGACTGCAGGCTGAAGACATGGCTGCACTGTGGGTCCTGGGGTGGCTCTTGGTGGATGTGGGACTGACTTGTGTGGCCTGCATGGGAAACATGTGTCCTCCAGGCCTCTGCGCCCAGGGTTGGAGGAAGCAGATCCACTGGGAGGTGGAGGGGCTTCTGTCAGATGACAGTTGTGCTGCCACCCCCTGGTGGGGGAGGGTGCGGGTCAGGGCTCAGCCTGCTGTCCTGGAGGCTGCTGTGATGAATCTGGCTCATGGCTGCTCCCAGGGACACTGCAGGGAAACTGCAGCAATGAAGGACCTGTGGGAACTGTCTTTCCCCAGGTCTCCCTGTGTTTCCCACACGCCAGTGTCCACCTTCCTCTCCGCCCCCTTTTTACTTCTATAGGAGGCAGCGTGGCAGAGGGGAGGGAAGACGCTCGCGTCAGACTGGAGAGCAGCCCTGTTTACTGACCCTTGGAACCCAGTGTGGCCACTTAGTCTGTGTCTGACTGCAGGCTCACTGGGGACCTGCCCAGGCTCACAATAGGTCAGCAGCATCAGCTTGTGTGGGAATTTCCAGGTCTGTCCTCTGCTGTCCCAATGCTGAGGGACATCTCATGCTTGTTGCTGCATGGTCACAATATGGCTGCCATAGACTCGGCGTTCACATCTACCCTTTAGATTGCTAAGAACAGAGATAGAGACCATACACAGGATTTTCTCATCTTTATCTCTTTCATTAAAAAACAAGAGCCTTTCAGTAGTGCCTCATGGACGACATCTCACATTCCTTTGGCCAGAAATCCAGTCGGAAGAAACTCTGGATGACAAGTGCCTGGTTGTTTTGGTGTCTTTGAGTGCAAATAGGAGGCAGTTGAGGGTTAATGACGATTGCTGGGTCAGTCAGTAGTTAGGGCCCAGGTTGTAGAGCAGCCCATTCCCTTCATTGTTTGCTCTCTCTCTTCCCTTCTGGGATGCAGGGCTGGCTGGTCACCTCATTGTACTTTCTTCCCTAGAACTCTGCTTCCAAGTCGCGGCTTCTCTGATGTCCTAGAGACAATGAGAGGAGGGGTGGCAAGGCCAAGAGTAAGGGCAAATGCCAAGACTGCGGTTTTGGTGTCCCACGGGATTCTCCCTCTCTGCCAGAGGCCCACCCGAAGCCTGAGCCACCTGCAGAAGCCAGAACGATGGTGTGTCTGTGTGCGCGTGCGCGTGTGCGTAATGTCTCTGTCTCCTCTCAGGGGGCTTAGGGCTTTCCCAGGGCTGTTCAAAAACCATGTCCTTACGTGGGCATGGTGCTGCACACTTCTCACTGAAGCACTTTGGTAGGAGGAGGCAGGAGGATTGCAAGTTTGAGCCCATCCCAGGCAATTTAGTGACTTTTCAAGACTCTGTTTCAAAATTGAGAATGAGGCCAGAAGTGTGACTCAGTGTAAAAGCCCTGAGTTCAAATGCTAGTGCTGCACAAAACAAAACAAAAGAAAAAGCCAAGTCCTATGCTTTCCAGGTTCGGAGTGATCCACTCGGTGTTCACCAATCTGCTGCTGTGGGCCAACAGCGTCCTCAATGAGTCAAAGCACCAGCTGAACGAGCACAAGGAGCGGCTGATCACGCTGGGCTTCGGGAATGTCACGCTAGGTGAGGACGTCCCTGACCTCCCTGTGCTCATGGGCCACAGCGAGGGCTGCACAGGGGCTGAGGAACTGCAGGTCCTGTCACAGTGCCCTCTGCCCACGACCCTGTCCCCCTTCCTGAAACCCCGAGAGTGTAATGAAAGGGTCCTGTGGTGACTCAGGGCCTTGTCAGCCCCGGGCTGTCATTTGCCCTCCCGCTTCCCATGGTCCAGTCTGTTGCAGAGAGAACTGCCTTTGTCTTGACTGTGGATGACCAGTGGCTGCTTCTTTCAGGTTTTTAATGAAGTCTCGATGGGCAGAGCTTTCTGCTAAAAGTAGGGCTTCATCCCACTCGGGTCTAATGGCAGGCTGTGCTCAATGGGGCGTAGTTCAGTCGAAGCTTGTAATTTTGACCCACTTTTGTTCCTTCTCCCCGTTTCTACTTGTGAGGTGGTAGAGTTAATCTTTCCGTCACATCTGCCTTGGGATCTTTGGGCTGAGGAGAACATGGGGGGGGGGCAATGTGTTGGAAACAGGAGCCTTGCTGTAGCAGCACCAGTGACAGGGACAGCAGCAATGGGGGAAGCTTGCAGGAAGCAGCTGCTGCGCAGTGGGCGTGGCTCAAGCCTTCTGTGGCTCATCTGACTCTGGCTTCTCGATGAGGGACACTCACTACAGTACTAGACAGGCGAGCCCAATGCCCAGAGAAGGTGAGAAACCAGTTGAAGTCACACAGCAATGGGGCACTGAGTCAGCGTAAGGATCCAGCCAGGTAGCTCTGAGGCCCTTGGGGGAGAAAAAAGCGGAGATTCATGTACAGAAACAGACTTTGCCAGCTCTGACCTTCCCGAGGCCATGTCTCTCCCTGACTCCACCATCTGCTGCAATACTGTGTGGAGTCGAAGTGAGGAAAGGGGCCATCAAGAAGTGAAAGTAGCATCGCATTCTGCAAAAGTCAGGGTCATTCATGCTGCCACGGGGCACCTCATGTGGTGTGGAAGGAGACCGTGCATTTCAGGCAAAACAGTGACCAAGTGCAGAGAAAAAGCAGAGAAAAACCATCTACCTGGAAGCACAGCCTAATACTCTTCGCAGCTGGTGGTGTTTGGTGATGTGTGATTTTTACTTGCAGTTGATTGTATCTTGTGCCTGTGCGGTGTCTCTGGACTACGGCCTCAAGCCAGAGAGACTTTGATGTGTGCAGACGCCACCTGTGCACATGGGTGCATGTCACTCTCACTGCAGCGCGGCCGTGTCACTCTACACGGCAGTTCGACCCCTTCCTCTGTAGAGAGGCTCTTCATCTAGTGTCTGGCTCTGTCCGTCCTTCCTCCTCCGTCCTGTGCCCTTAAATTCTCCTTCTCTAGATACATGGTTGCCATGCTCTAAGCTGAGTTCCTGATCCGGTGACGGTTCATCCCACATCGAAATGCACCAGCTACACCATTTCTTCTTGTTTCCCCTGTCATGGAAAAATCGTAGTTTTTTTCTATCAGTTAAAAACACTTTCCCCCCTCTATCAGTAACACATTTTATCAGTTAAAAAATATATTTTTAAATTGACAAAATTGTGCATCTCACATGCTGCCATGGGACGCCTCAACGGGGCTTCCTGTATTTTGTAAACATTATTTTGAAATACATTTATGTTGTAGAATGACTAAAGGAAACTAATTAATATACATTAGTGTACATATTTACCAGTAAAACACATTTTAATTATAATTTCTGGATTTTTTGGTTTGTTTTTGAAACTGGGTTTCACTGTGTACTGGGGACTGGCCTTGAACTGTTGGGCGTCCTCTGTCCCAGCCTCCTGAGTGCTGGGATTACAAGCCGGAACCACCATGTAGGGCGTAATATAGACCTCTGATCGCCTCTGCACTGTGCGGTTCTACCAAAATTACTTGTTTTCCAAACCATGGAACATTAAACTTCCTTTGTCCATCTCCCACTGGTCCCCCGAGGTTTTGATTCTATTTTCGGGCCCCGAGGGATGGACAGCAGGTGGAATTAGGGTCGCCCTCTGTGTCTGTATCCGTGTCAGCCTGTCCTTCGTTGCTGATTTTATCTTCCCTTCGGGAAAAGACCCTTTATCCTGCGGGCTGTGTTTTCCAGCAGACCAGGAGTTTATGCTCCTGTCGCCGGCATTTCCGGCCATCAGAGAAGCCTTTGCAGGGGGGAAAAGTGTCATTTAAACACCACTGCGCATTGGACCACAAGTCGTATTTACAGAATTAGAGAATAGAGACATGAAAATACACCTCACTGGAGCGAGCTATTATTCTTCCCGATTTTCTCCTCTGTATTCCTCTATTTTGTAAAGTGGAGGCCGCCTCTGTCCTGCTTTTGCAGTTTTCTTCTGCTCACCTTCCCAGACAGAAGGACGCGGGGGTCTGCACGGCCGCGCCGAAGTGAAGTTCGGTCCGTGGGATTCATCCGGTGGCCGTGTGGCCCATTTCTGGCCCTCTGCATAGCCGCGACCCGTGCAGGACTCTGGGCTAGGGCGTTGCTGGCACAGATCCCGTCCTGTGACCCTCCCCAGTGCCCTGACTCCCCCGCCACCTCCTGACCCCCAGTGACCCCCACGGCCATCTGGCGCCCCGTCTGTCCTAGAGCTGGACGACCACTCCCCCCCGTGCAACTGCTCGCCCGCACGCCTGTGCGCCGCCCTGACGCAGGGCATGTACTACCTGTACCCGTTCACCATCGAGTACCAGATCCTGGCGTCCACCATGCTCTTTGTGCTCTGGAAGAACATCGGCCGCAGCGTGGACGGCGCGCGGCCCTGGCGTGCGGGGCTGCGGCTCCGCGGCGTCCTGGCGGGCTCGGCGCTGGGCCTGGGCGCGCTGGCGGCCACGCTGGGCGTGGTGGCCGTGTACCTGGTGCACATCGGCCGCTCCAAGGCCCAGAGCGAGGCGGTGCTGGCCATGTTCTACCTGTACGCCATGGCCCTGCTGCTGCTCATGGGCGCTGCGGCACTGCTGGGCCTCCGCATCTACAGGGCTGATGCCAAGTCGCTGGACGGGTCCAGGAACCCTGCGCGCAAGCTGGACGCCGACCTCCTGGTGGGCGCGGCCTCCGGCTCCTGGATCCTCTCCTGGGGCTCCATCCTGGCCGTGGCCTGCGCCGAGACCCGGCCGCCCTACACCTGGTACAACTTGCCCTACTCGGTGCTGGCGATCGCTGAGAAGTACATCCAGAATCTGTACATCATCGAGTCCGCACACCGCGAGCCCGAGGGCCTCCCCGAGGACGTGTGCACCCTGCGCGTGGTCACGGTCTGCAACGGGGCTGCCCGGGCCCCCTCCCACCCTGGGGGCTCGGACACAGCTCCCCCGGACCAGCTCACGCAGCCAGCCCCCCGGAGGAGTTTGTGCCCACAGCAGGACCATGGTGGAGGCAGTGAGGAGCAGGAGCAGGAGGAGGGGAGCAAGGAGTCCGCCCGAAGCTCAGCCTGCCACACCCGGTTCTTGAGGGGCGGAGCCCAGAGGAGAGTCCTGAGGAACATCACAGCGTTTTTGTTCCTCTGCAACATTTCGGTAATCTCCAGTGATGATTCTTATTTTTAAGCCAACTCAGCTCTTTTCCTTATGTTTTCTTCATAAGCTATGGAGGTAGCTTGAAGGATCAAAGTAAATGTGAAGTTGGAACCTAGCCCGAGGAACTCAGACTTAGCCAGACTATGGCTCAGAATAGAAAGAAAAGCGCTGGGGATGTAGTTTGTGTGAATTTCCTGGTTCAAAACCCAGTACCCCACACTCTCACTCTGCATGATATGCCCACAAGGAGGTCCCAGAGCCTAGCTCCAGGCAGACCTTCTTCTTACACTTATTGCATTTATCAAGCACCTGCTGTATGCATGTTGTATGTCAGGGCACAGCCACCGGCCCAGGAATTAATAAAGACAGAGAGAGATCTCCAGTGGGCTGATCTTTTGTGGACGGCATATTACAGAGTGCTGCAGCAGCCAACTTGGCCCTGGTGAGTGGGGAGAGAGTGGCAGCTGGTGACCGATCTGCTGTCAGGCACCGGTTCTAATCCCAGTGGAGGAGTGGA
The DNA here is from genome assembly GCA_004026965.1 of Petromus typicus. NCBI lineage: Eukaryota > Metazoa > Chordata > Mammalia > Rodentia > Petromuridae > Petromus > Petromus typicus. Next base: position 7,284 of record PVIR01003281.1, read on the forward strand.
GAGTTGACTTAGGTGTTCTGGGAAGAAGGCTCCGTCAGAGGAGGAGCAGGACTTAGCTGCGGAGTGTGGGCCAGGTGCGAGATGCTGGCAGGAGCGAGAGGTGGCCAGGAGGTGCAGGGAGAGATGGAGGGTGTTGGCTTGGAGGCAGAGTCTAGGCTCACTGTCAGACTCCACAGTGGTGACGTTTGAGCCTAGGAAGGATGATGACGCCATGACATGGGGGGTGATGTTGCCAGGGAAGTGGGGGAGGCAGGTGCAGTTTGAGGTGAGTTTCTTTTAACCCAAGTGGTCAGTGGAAAACATAAGTGGTCCAGGCTGTAGATTGAGATGGTACCCAAGAGCAGTTGCAGCTGTTCAGAGCTAGGGCTGCTGAGGCCCTGAGCGTGGAGGAGGGAGGGGTGCCTGGGCATAAGCATGGGACCTGCAGCACAGAGAGGCCCATGAAGGGGACTAGGAGGAGCAGGTGAGCTGGTAGGATGAGGTTCCCTCAGCTGCAGAAGCCAGGAATGGGAAGTGTGTGCAGATGTCAACGAAGGCCACATGTACCAGTTACCCACTGCTGTGTAAGAAATCACCCCCAAACGCAGCAGCTTACACAACAGCCATGTGCATTGCATGGCATCATCCCTGTGTGGGCAGCTGGGGATCTGTTCAGAGTCCTTCCCAGGCTGAGAGCTGCTGGCCACACTTTGGAGATCTGATTGAGACCCACTCACATGTCTGCTGGATGGGGTCCTAGGGCCCCTGCTGGCTGCTGGCCTGAGACCCCCCAGATGACTAACCTTGTGGCCTTTCCACAAACTGGCCCAGATGGGACAGTAGCCTCTTTCTGTGCAACAGGGTTGGTGACATCCTTCTGTGAGGGGTGATGTCCCAGTGGCTTCTGCCATACTCTGTTAGAAGTGGGCTGGTAGCTTCAGCCCCTGCTGAAGGGAAGGGAACTGCACAGAGGGGGCCCAGGAGCTGGGGGTCCCTGGGGTCAGTTAGAGATGTCTCTCGTGGCCTAGCAGCAGAGAGAATGGAAGCTTGCAGTGAGACAGAGAAGCAGGCCCAGGGCAGAGCCCAGGAGTCCTGGCAAGCTCAGCGGGCATGGAGTGGAAGCAGCAAAGGCAGAGATGGAGAAGGGGCTGGGGGTCTGGGGGTGTGGGGCATCCTAGGGGTGTGGGAGCTGCCCGCAGACAGATGTCCCTCTTGTCTTGCAGCTGTGGATCCCTCCCGCCTTTGGCTGCCGTCCCGAGTATGACAATGGGCTGGAGGAGGTCGTGTTCGGCTTCGAACCCTGGATAATTGTGGTCAACCTGGCCATGCCCTTTTCTATTTTCTACCGGATGCATGCTGCTGCCTCTCTCTTTGAGGTCTATTGTAAGATATAGCCTGGTCTGCAGAAAACAGACAGGCCAGCCAACATGGGAACTCACGGGCAGCTGGGGGTGGCTGGGCTGGGCTGGGCAAACACGCCTGACAAAGGCGAGGCACCTTTTGTGTGTGTGTGTGTGTGTGTGTGTGTGTGTGTGTGTGTGTGTGTGTTTGTGTGTGTGTGTGTGTGCCCAAGGCTGCACAGCGTTGCTGTGGGCAGCAGACAGCAAAATCCTCAGCCGAGAATGAGATCTGTCCTTGTTTGTCAGTTCTTAGCAAATGCAAATAATTTACCTCTGCCAAATGAGACAGTTTTAAAAGAACATGATCCAAGGCTGGGCGAAAAGTCCTCCTGTTTGTTTTTCTTAGGAAGCATTTTCTGTTGTTCTTTCCTGTGACTGTCACTTTCCTTCTGACCGTCTGTGTTTAATCCACTAAACTTCATCCTTCTCAGAGCTGATGAGTGGAGACAGTTTGTATCTTAGCTTCTGAGTAGGTTCAACGTGTGAACAGAGTGACATCTGCCGTCTGGATGAGAATTGAAATGTGCCGGAGATTAGGCACAGGGCCATGTGTGCTCGTTTGGAAATTTGTTTTTAAAAATAAAATGTACTCTTCTTTTTTCACTATAAGTTTACACTTGTTTATTATAGAAAATTCCAGGATTTCAGAAAATTAGAAAATATCACCCACGATGCTATTGTTCAGTTACCGATTCCTTTTTAATGTCTCAATGTATTTCTTTTATCTGGAGTGGGCTGGATTCTTTGATTGCTCTGCCTGCCAGTCATGATTCAGCGCGTTCAGTTTTGTATGCAGTTTTCTTCTTTACTTCCCGACACGGCGCACACCTCTCTCCCAGATTGCTAGAAACTCATTATAAATATGGTTTTAAGGCCCTCTTGGAGTCTGTTCTGTGTTTTATAATTAACTTGGTTTCTTATTGTTGATTTTAAAGTGTTTGTAACCTTTTGCTTTTATAAATGACCTTGCAAAAATAAATCAGATTTCTGCAGCAATTCCTGTATTGACAGATACTTTCTAAGATACCAAGTTGGCACTCTGTTACCCATAAGTTCTGACTTGCAGGTTCAATTAACTTTGGGCATATGTATTGGTCATGCATGGATTAAATAATACAGCCCAATAATTATTTACATTTTATTAGCTATCATTCTCAACTAGACATGATGTAAAGTCTATAGGGAGGATTTCACGGGTAATATGTGGATACAGAGGCATTTTATATAAGAGATCTTGGCATTTGTGGATTCTGGTGTTCACAGGGTGGGGGTTGAGATTTCTTTCCCACAAACACTAGGAACAACTATTTACTTAAAATTGGGATGACTAGTCCAAAGGTTACAATATCTCAAAGTCTCTTAAGGAATAATGACACAGAACCTTTTATAGTCTTCCATGACTATTTTATTTATTTATTTTTGGAGTAATGAGACTGAGACTCTGATGCATGTACGACAGGCACTCGTCCTTCCGGTGAGAGAGGAACCTGGGAAAGCCCACTGGCGAGTCTTCAGCACAGTGTGCGGGCCGGCCGCGCCTGAGCCTGAGCTGAGAAGTCCTGTTCCTCCATGTGTGTGCCAGAGACGGCCGCCCGGCACACTCGGATCGCACTCCAGCATTGGTTGGATTGGGACAAGCAGAAAACAGCCTCCATGTCTGCAGGCGTGTGGGGAAAGTGGAGCTGTTACTGTTATGGAGCATCTTCCGGGGTGGCCATGGGCACCCTAACCCACCATGCCAGGACCTGCTTCAGGTTTGGGTTTGGGACACTCCAGGTCCCAACACAGACTGCCCTCGAGCTGTGTTGAGTGACAAGTTGTGAAGCACTGAGGTATAATTGGCACGGTGCCATCCACAGGAGGCTTAGAAACAGGCACATGGGCCCTGAGATCAAGGGGGAGCCATGCCTGCGGAGAGAGCACAGACCGGTGAAGAGGGCACAGGAGCCACGTTTAGATGGCGGGAGGGGCAGGCTGCACGGTGACCAGTGGCCGAGTGGGTGTTTTCCTCAGAGCCTTTGAATACATGAGACACTTCTGAATATAAACAGCCAAGAGGAATAATGAGAAAGAGTGAGGGAGGAAAACTTGGACAGAGCCCCACAGAAGGCTTGTCCGGGGCATCCGTTGTGCCTGAGGAGGGGACAGCTATGGCATGAAGGAGCTAAACGCAGCTGTGAGTATCTGCTGCCCCCAGGGCAGCCCTGACCTCGCTCTGCCTCCCACAGCCCCGCATGGCGGGGGCAGCGGCTCCTGCACACATGATCAGGACATCTCTGGCCGCAATGGGCTGGTGTCTGAGCACCTCAGATGCGTAGGTCAGGTCCCTCAGCTCCATGTGACAGAATTTGGAGGTGGCGCCTTTCAGAGGCTTTTGGCTGTGAGAGCAGGACCCTCGTGAGTGGGAGTGGTGTCCTGGGGAGGAGCACAGGCAGCTGGCTGCTCTTCCTGCCATGTGAGGACACAGCCAGAGCCTGCCACCTGCAGTCCAGAGGAGGCAGCCACGCTGGCCTGGGCTTGGGCTGCAGCCTTCAGAGCTGCAGGTGGCAGGCCCGCGGCTGCAGTGTTTTGTCACGGCAGCCTGCGCTGACTGAGAGCATCTCCGCTTGCTGACTTGATGCAGGCGCAGCCTGTGCACCAGCAGCTCGGGCTCCTCCCTCAGCCTGAGATGGGCTGTGCACTTGGGCCTCTTGGACAGCAAGGCCGTTGGTGTGCAGAGGGAAGGGAAGGCTTTGGAGCAGGACCTCCTGAGTCATGACTGGCTATGGTGGCACTTGGTGGCACTAGAAGAGGCTCCGTACACACGATGCTGGCCCAAGTCCCACCAGCGTCCTCTTGGCCACACGAGCATTGGTCACATAAGCTCCTTTGTGACCATGAGCATCAGGCCTGGGGTCCAGGGCAGCAGGTCACTTCTGTCTTCAGACCTACAGCCTGGCTGTCACCCAGAGTCTTGCCTAAGGCCTCCATGTCTCTGAGGTACAGCTCAGAGTGACCCCTGGGACCCCTTCTTGGGGAGGACAGGGAACTTTGGTCACACCACATGGCCACTGTAGCATCTGGACACATCTGCCAGCTTTAAAAGCTCTTTACACTGCTTTTTCTTCTCTATTAGCCATCTCCTCTCCCAAAGAAAGTCCGTCGCTAACTATTGGTGGAGCAGCTGGGAACATGTGAACGCCTCACTTTCTAGTTACCAACACATTGGTTTAACACGGTGAGGAGCACGACGCGACCAGTAGGGGGCGCTGGCGCCCTTCCCAGCAGCCTCCACCTGCGCACCTGGGTGGCAGGAACTTCCATGGCCGCAAGCGAGGGGCGGTACATGATGCTGGATGGTACCCCTGTCGCTATGTCGCGGTGCTTGTCACCACCCACGCTATTCTGGGGACTGGCAGGGGCGATCCCTCTGTATGGGCAGCAGGAGGTTCTCTGACCCAGGGCTGTGCAGTCGCCTGATTCAGAGAGGAGGCTGGGCGTGGGGGGTTGGGGGGGGAGTCACTTCTGTCCTGGCTCAATGGGAACAAAAGGGCCTTTAGCTCCTTTGAAGGATGGTTACAATGCTTTAACCCCAAACCAGAGGCAGGTCCTGGCATGGTAGGTTAGGGGCGCCAGGAACAGAGCCACCCCAAGGACAGCAGAGCTAATTATCACATGGACACTCACTACAAACCCTTGAGTGGATCAGATCTTATCTGCACAGCCTGCCCCTCTGCATCCAGCTTTGCTGCTGTGCCTGCTTCTCCACCCACTGTCCCCTGCTGCTCCTGGCACCCACCTGGCCTGCTGCCCCACTGCAGTCACTGTGGCTCTTTCCCAGCATTCGCGTTGCGAGCTCTCCCGAGTGAGTGCAGGACCTTTGCACATGCTGCCTGTGGAGGGACACGTCGCAGGCAAGGGGCACTCTGGCTCTTGCTTCAGGGCGGGCACTTGTCCTCAGGTCTGATCTGTTACAGGTTGTCTGAGTCCCCTGCTCGGCACCTTTATAGACTTAGCTGTTACCTCTATCTGCCACTGTTTCTTTTGCCCTGGCATGGTGGCAGCCTCACAGGGCAGCACCCTGGCCTCTTCTCCTCTGGCAGGGCCTGGCTGCATGGGTGGTAGGCTGCCCTCATGGCACGGGTCCCTCATGGGTGTGCAGGAGAGCTGGGACACAGGGCTACCCAAGAGTGTCATGTCGCTTTCTCTAGTCCTGGAGACCCTGGCAGGGATCCGGCTGCTTCCAGTGCCCAGACCCAGCCCTCTACTTGCTTTCTGGGCACAGGAGGGTGGTGTGAGCCTGAGTGTGAGGAGGAGGCTGGTGGAGCCCGGACTTTGCTCATCTGTGGTGAGGGAATAAGAGGAAGCAGGATGGGACTTGAGCCTCCTCCTGCAGCGGGGGCTGGAGCCTGGCCCAGCTCCCAGATGGTAGCCGAGGGGGAATGGACTTGGCATTGCTGCTGGCTTGTAACACGCACATGCACACATGTGTATACATGTACACACACATGCATGGAGAGAGAATATGCAGGACCTGCATGGCTTGCCAAGTCTAAGATTTACTGTCTGGCCCTTTATGGAAACACTTGCCCACCTCTGGTCTAGACCACGAGAGGTGAGGGCCTCCCTGGCCGGCCCTGCAAGGATCTGGTCCCCAGTAAGGATGAGACGAGGAGGCTGCCCGCCATCTTCTTGCCACAGAGCAAAGTGGGAATGCCAGCCCTGGGGCTGTGACAGCCTCCTCCTCACAGTCAGGCTCACACCACCCTCCTGTGCCCAGAAAGCAAGTGGAAGGCTGGGTCTGGGCACTGGAAGCAGCCGGATCCCTGCCAGGGTCTCCAGGACTAAAACAAGCGACATGACACTCTTGGGTAGCCCTGTGTCCCAGCTCTCCTGCACACCCCATGAGGGACTCGTGCCGTGAGGGCAGCCTACCACCCATGCAGCCAGTTTGGAGCCATGAAGCTAACAGTTACTCTGAGGGGTCAATGTACTGAGGAAGGAGACCAGAGATGGGGGCCTCTTAAGACAAGGCTGGGCTCGTATTTGTGTAACATTAGGCTTGCTGGCACGTGGCTCTTCCCCGCCTCTTCCTGGAGGACTGCGCTCATGTCCTGCTCACTCATACGCCCAGCTTGGGTCCGGGGCCGGAACATGTTCTCTCTGCAGGGACGGGTGGCCATGTTGGTTTCCCCATCACCAGAAGTCAGCTCCAGGGAGCCCCTGGCCTGGGAATGAGACATGCAGAGCAAAATGGACCCCATTCTGACCTGTAGTCTGGGCAAAGCTTTCCTGGCTCACTGTAGGTCTTTGTTCAAAATAACTGCTAACTATTTGAAGCATGCTGCTGGGATCCTGGGGCTATTTGTTACGCAGTGTTATTGTAAGGAAACCTGACTAGTGCAGGTGCTGCCTGTCTCCTAACTGCATCTCACTTATCTTTGCACATCATGTTCCCATCTCGAAGATGAGGCAAGAAAGCCTCTGAGAGTTTAATTGCTGCTCAGAGATCGAGGCCTGTGAGGCAGAGAAGCAGGATTTAAAACCAGGACTGGCTTGCAGGCCCATTGTCCTCGCCATCTATGCAGAGAATGGGCCAAACTTCTGGGAAATCAAATATACCTTCTTCCATAAACCTTGCCCCTGAGCTGGGAAGGGGAGATCTGATCTTAGAATTTAAGAGGGGGCTTTGGGATGGTGCTCAGTGCTGGTGCAGAGGGGTCCTTCCCGCCTGTCAGTGAGGGCTGCAACCCTTCAAGCTGGGAGGGGCCGGGGCTGCAGGTGTATCCTGTGCCAAGACAGGGCGCCCCCCGCCTTGTGAAACACTGCCAAGCCTTTCGTGGTCCTGGCGTTGGCAGTGGCAGCAGCCTTGAAACCCGGGCTGCTCTCCAACCGATTTTGCCATTTGTCTTGGGGAAGCAAATCTCGTTATTTTGCATCTTCCTCCAAAGAAGGATCAGTGAGTTCAAACTGAAGGATGTTCACAGCCAAGATTACGAAGCTGCCTTACTGCTGAAATCCTCTCCATCCAGGGCTGTGGGAGCCTGAGTGTGAGCAGGTGCTCTCCGCGGTTCCCCGAGGTCAGGATCTGGTGGGTGGGATAAATAAAGGACTAGCTGGGTGACTGCCCTGATGAGGTGGCTCTGGAGGGTGCTTGGCAGAGGTGCCCTGCTGCAGGAGTTTTTTATTTTTTATTTTTTTTATCTATGAGAGCTCTTCTGTGAAGATAGGACTCCTGGGAAGGAGCAACACATGCTCTGGCTGCCCTGTTGCAGGTTCTCGCTTTGTAAACACATCTTATCCACAGAGAGAAACTGCATTTCCTCGAGGGCTATGGAATATGGTCTTTGGCAGAGCAGGGCTTGTCTAGAGAGCTGTGAGTATTTTACCCTGGCCTCGCGCAGTCTGTACAAGTGGTTCCTCCGCCACAGCTGCCCCACCGCCGGCACCTTAGCGAGTTCCCTTTCGGGGCTCCACTTGGCCAGCCATGCCTGCGCCGGCAGCAATGGCGCCCCTGCTCTCAGGACACCCTGAGCGGCCTTCTTCCTGCCCTCAGCAGTGTCCCCTGAAACTCTGCTCACAAGCTCGGGAACAGGGTCCTCTGAGGGCTGTGGTAAAGGCAAACACAGAGGGGTGGCTGGAGGCAGAGGTTCTTCCCTCCATCTCTCCCCTCTTCTTGTTTCTTTTTCTACTTTTCCTTCTTTCTTTTCCTCCTCTACCTGTTCGTCCTTCTATCTGTCTTCCTGTCTTTATCTCTGATTTGCTCAGTCCAGGCCCATATTTTCCTGCAAAGTCCTGCTCAGCCCTGGTCCCTGCTCAGCCTCCCCAGCAGAGCCCTAATTTTCCTTCCCAATTTTCCTTCAAGGGATATATTTCTCTCCCCTCACCCACCCGGAGGCTGGGAAATCTGCTGAGCTCACCAGCAGAGCCGGATCGTGGGCCTCCCCTGTCTGGGGTGCGAGGACAGTCGGGTCTGGAATGTCCGTCCCGTTGGTGCTGGCCGCTCGGAGCCTGCGACCTTGGTGGTGCCTGTCCAGGTGGCTTCACTTTCACAGCCTGGGGCAGGGCAGGGGATACACAGACACAATCCGCAGAGCAAAGGCTCCAAAGCCCGGGTGGCAGCTGTGAGTCTGCTCAGCACCCAGCCTCGGGGTCACCCACCTCTGTGTCTGGCTGCTGCTGGCACGTCTCCATCTGTAGCTCTGCCCCTAGACCTGTGGCTTCTCAGGCCACTGGAGCCATGGGAGGGAGAACTTGGGTGTCCTGGGGGGGTCCCAGGTGCAGAGCTGTGGCTGGGGAGGGGTCGGAGAAGTCTGCGGGGCATCATTTCTGCGGTGGGAGTTAGTGCGGGGACCTGGGACAGACCTAGGACTCTGCTTGTGATGGAGACTGTGCTGATCATTGCAGAGGGCTCTGTTCTGTGCATTCCAAATGGATGAGCTAGACATGGTGGTGCACGCCTGTAACTCCAGTGTTCTGGGAGGCTGAGGCAGGAGGATTCAATTTAGAAATTTAGCAAGACCCTCTCTTAAAGTAAAAAGTGAAAAGAGGGCTGTTCAGCATGTGGGCTCAATCTTCCAGTACAGGAAAAACCTCACAAAAGATGGGTGAGAATTCAGGGAAGGCGGGAGACATCTTTAGTGGAGGCTGCCATGACCCAAGGACTCAGCCCCAGGGGTTCTGTCCCCAGATCTTGGTGGCACACCCCTGGTGTTCGGCACCACAGGGCTTCAGCCTGGACAGCCACACTGGCACCCCCTGGAATAAAAACATTTCCATGTTGCCTGGCAACTGGTCATGGCCGTAGCCCCTCCCTTGAGAGGCCTCTGCCTCCTTGGCCACATGCTACACCCTGGGGCACCGCCCCCCTCCCCCGCCTCCTACCACAGCACTCCAGGATTTTCGGTCATGCCTGAAGTCTTCAAGCTCTCCTCACAGGAAGCCTAGAGACTGTGGATGTTCTTGGGTGTCATCCGGTTCAGAAGAACTAGCTAGAGTCCTCACCATAGCAACAGGGCTTCCTTCCTTCTCAGACCTCTGCCTCCTTGGATACTTGAGATAGCTCTTCTGACCCTTTTGTTTTTCTCAAGTTAGCTCCCATTGCCCCAGGGCCTTTGCATGACCATGCTCCTCTTCTAGAGTGATTTACTGGTCCACATCTTCTAACCGCCCAGAGGCTTCCCTGGCCTCTTGTTTTGAAGCAGCTCACTCCTCCAGGCTGGATTATTCTTTCATTATTGCTCAGTTTTCTTTATAAATGAAATGGTCTTAGTTTGGAATTATTTATCATTATTATCATTATTTTTTTGGTGCTGCCAGAGATTGAGCCCAGGATCTCACACACGCTAAATATGTGCTGCACCATGCTGTAACCTCAGCCTCGGATTGTTTTACTCTCTGTCTTCCTCTAGGATCCAAGCCCCACGTGGAAGGGAGTAAGTCTCGGGTTCTCCTTGTGTACCCACCATCTAGAACAGGGTGTGCGTTCTGCATTTCAGCTCTGGACATGAACCGGGACATGGTGGTCACTGAAAAAAGAAGCCCTTCCTCAAAGTGTCTTACTGTCTCCTGGCAGGGGTTTCCTATGACCCTCAGATGAGCCCTGGCTGTGCCTTGTTTCACTGTCCCCTCCTCCTCATTGGATGGGGGCTGCTGGGATTCCAGGGTCAGAGCCTCTAAAGGCAAAGGTGAAATAGCTGTGCACTGAGCACACCGAGTGGACCATCCATCCACTGATTTCACAGCATCGGGCACAGTTCCCTTTTTCTTCACTCACCTACCAAGCACGATTTGCCCAGCACCTTGTGGTGTTGGCTGAAGGAATCAGACATGGGTAAGACACAGTTTGTTCAAGAAGTTGGACCTCAAGGGCTAGAAGCCATTTGGGCGAGTTGTAGGATACAGGGTCACCATGGCTGTAATACAGTCCAGTCCAGGGTGTTCCTGGACCCCAGGACTGCTGGATCCTGAGGGTTTAGGGTTTCCACGGCAGGTTTCTGTATTAGGCCACAGGGAGGGAAAGGCCCCATGTGCTGGGGTGAGCGTCCAGCCTGTGACCCTGAGATGGAGGTTCGAGTCCTTGCTGTGCTCAGCAGCCACGAGACGGTTTCCAAACTCAACCTCTGCCCTGCCTCTGTGGGGGCCATGTGGGGTCCTCTGCAGTGCTCCCCTCCCTCTCCTCCCCATTTCTTCCTGGGAGATCTCATAGTTTTCCGTCTTCTTCCCTCATTCATTCTTTCTGCCCCGTCGTGAGACAAACACAACCTCTTTCCTCTTGCCCTTTTCCCTTTCTTTCAGCCGCCTAGGTCCAGTGCTGCGCCCACTGTCCGGCTCTCTTAGGGTTTAGTGTAAATGTTGCCCTGAGTTTCATGTTTTGGAAGGTGACTGGACCATGGGGCTCTGTACTCATCCGTGGATAATCCCCGCACGAGTTCAGAGCTGCATGTGTGGTTGGGAAGCAAGGCCTGGCTGAGGGCGCGGCTGAGGGTGCCAACTGGATGCGCTCTGTCTCTGGCCTCTCCCTCCTGCTTCCTGGCTGCTGTGGGTTGGTCTCTCTTCCCCTACCAGGCCCTTCCCGCAATGGTCTGTGCACTGCAGCCAGCTCAGCCTGGACTCAATTCCCTGGACCATTAGGTCCACCTTGTAAGTTGTGGATGTGGGGCCCCGGGTGTCACACATGGAGAGCTGACTATTCTTGTCTATAACAGAAGCGGAGGCTGAGTCCTCCTAGAGGGCAGCAAGGGAAAGAAAAAGGTTCCAGTACCCCTGCATTGTTTCTGTTGGCCTCATCACACTTAACTTTTTCAAGAACTATTATTAAATGACAAAACTGAGGCCAGGACAGATCAAAGAGTCTGCCCAAGACCACAAAGCCCTAAGTGCCTGTTCTTCCTGCCTCCCATTTCTATTCCTTGGCCTTGGCTTTGCCTGCCTTAACTGTGACTTCAATGCAAAGACCGCCTTCCCCAGACAGCTAGTCCTGACCACTGACCACTGACCACTGCGGACTGCCTTTGGTCTGTGAGCTTTTCTGACTGTTGCACCTGTCACAGCTGCAATGATGTATTTCTTTTTGGGGTTAAAGTCTGTTGCTAATATTAGCTGCAAGTTCCTGGAGAGAAGAATATTTATACACACACACATCCCTCTTTGTGTTCCTGGTGAGTGAAACATTCTCTGAGACATGTGAAGTGCTCAGCATGTTTGCTGAATAGAAGGACAAACAGCCAGAATTCTGACTTCGGCCTCCAAAGCCCGATCTGTCCCTGCCCTGTGAGCTGGGGTCCCAGGAGGGCAGGACGGTATGCAAAATGCTTCGGCACAGGAGTGCCCGCTTGCCAGTGCAACAGAGTGGAGATGTGGTTCCCTTTCAGGTACTGGTACTTTTGGCTGCTGTCTTGGGAGGAGAGGAGGCAGGAGAGGAACAGGAACTGCATGCGAAGGTGAAGGGATGAAATGATGCTTCTCGTGAGCTGGGCTGGTCAGGGCTCTTGACTGCTGCCAAGGGCTGTGCCTCGGCTCAGAGTCCAGTGCCTGGAGGAGGCGAAGGTCACAGCAAAGCCTGGAGGCCAAGATGTCCCAAGATGTGGCTGAGGGGACACAGTCCTGGGCAGGGGCCAGGTGGAGAGGCACCGCAGCCCCTAGGAGGCGAGGAAGGACAGGAGAGCAGAGGGACTCTTGTGTCAGGCTCTGGCCAGGACAGGTGGCCTTGCCTTGTCCAGCTGCAGAGAAGGGTGTGAGGGGAAGAGACGTTCTGGGCCGAGCAGCTCACGACTGGGGAGCTGCTGTGCAGGGAGGGGTTGAGCCAGGGCTTGGGCAGGTGCTGGGTGAAGATGCCGTGGGTCTGAGTGGAGAGAGGCTAAGGAGGGTGAGAATTCTAGCAGGCAGCAGGCAGCAGGGCTGCTCTCTCTTCCCATCCATCCCCAGTGCCAGACCAGACTGTGGATAAAGGAGACAGGTCAGCCGGGAGCAGTGTGACGGCTCTGTCTCCTCATTCTTTCCCCATTATCCCCCAAGCTTGGTGCACAGGCCATGTAGCGAAGGCTGAGTTTCCTCCTCTGCGAGATCCTGAGATATTTATGTGTCCTGTTCATGGTTAAGGAGGAGGAAGAATGTGAAAGTGTCCCGAAAGGAGGAAGCTCCCACCTCTGGGCTCCCTTCTCATTCTTGTCTTTTTCTTTTTACCCTCCCCCTTTTTTTTCTTTCTCTCTTTTTTCCCCTCCAAGAACTGAAGATTGTACTCAGGGCCTTTGCGCTTAGCTACCTCCTCAGGCCATTTTAAACTTTTGGGACCAGGTCTTAGGCTGGGCTTGAGCTTATGATCCTCCTGCCTCAGCTCCCAGAGTGCTGGGTGATAGCTGACCTCACCACCCTGCCCAGCTCCCTTCTTCTACTGTTTCACAAGTTCAGTATTCACCCCAAATTACTCCCCAAAGAGAAGTGACTAGGAGCTTAGGGGTCGTGGGAAAAGGACCACCTCTGGATGGGCCAGAGAGGCCAGGTCTCAGGGTGGATGTGGAAGGAGGAGGAGGGGGAGGGGGAAAAGAGGGGAGGGACGACCAGCTTTGGAAGACATTGTTCAGCTTTGCAGCCACCAGGGCACCTGTCTCACGCTGCTGATGGATGGAGAACTTAGGGAAGTTAGGGGTGCTCAGGGCAGCAGAGGCAAGAATACAGTCAGGTTTGGGGCTCGGGTCTCAGGTCTGTGCGAAGTTCCAGGTCCTTTTCTTTCCCCTCCAGAACTCTTTCCCAGCCAGGAAGCTGGGGCTTCCCATCCCTCCCCCACCTCTCCACATCCTAAACGTGGCCCTGGCTGGGTCCACAGGCTTGAGCTGGCCACCCACTTTTTTACCTTCCCTGGACGCGAAGGCGAGAGTCTGGTGCCTGTGGTTCTTGGACCTGTGGCCCCGGCCCCGCGCTCCAGCCGGCGCTGCGCTGAGTCCGAGCCGGCACAGGTGGGGCGGGTGTGCGGGGGCTGCGGGGAGGGTGGAGCGGGCGGCGGGCGGCGGCAGCAGCCAGGGACGGCTGCAGCCTCGCAGCCCTGCTCTTCCCAGCTCCAGCTGTGAACCAGACACAGCTGCAGCCGCCACCCGGGGACCCAGCCGCTTCCAGCCGAGATTGGAGGGGCTCACAGCGGCCACGTCTCGCAGCGGCCACCGCTTCGGCGCCCTGCGCAGCACTCGGTGAGCGCCCCTGCCAACTCGGGTCTCCTACCAGAGGGTCCCGGTGCAACCCGGGGGTGTCCGATGGGGTCGCCCCGGGGGCGCGGGGCTGAAGTTGGTACCGCGCGCTTTCTGTTTCTGCCTCTGAGTCGGACATGCTGCCCCCGGGGCGCAACGGCACCGCGCCCGCCCCGTGGTTCCTTCTGGCGCAGGAGGGCTCCGCGGGGGGCTCGGTGGGGGCGCGGCCGCTGGGGCCTGCGCAGGTGGTCACCGCTGGCCTCCTGACGCTGCTCATCGTGTGGACCCTGCTTGGCAACGTGCTGGTGTGCGCGGCCATCGTGCGCAGCCGCCACCTCCGCGCCAGGATGACCAACGTCTTCATTGTGTCCCTGGCCTTGTCCGACCTCTTCGTGGCACTGCTCGTCATGCCCTGGAAGGCGGTGGCCGAAGTGGCTGGTTACTGGCCCTTTGGGGCATTCTGCGACATCTGGGTGGCCTTCGACATCATGTGCTCCACCGCCTCCATCCTGAACCTGTGCGTCATTAGCGTGGACCGCTACTGGGCCATCTCCAGGCCCTTCCGCTACGAGCGCAAGATGACCCAGCGCGTGGCCTTGGTCATAGTGGGCCTGGCCTGGACGCTGTCCATCCTCATCTCCTTTATCCCCGTCCAGATGAACTGGCACCGGGATGCAACGGGCTCCAAGGGTGCCGGGGACCTTCCGTCCAACCCGGCCAACGAGACGGCCCAGGAGGACCCCGGGGAGCCTGGGGCGAGGGCAGCGAACTGTGACTCCAGCCTGAACCGCGCGTATGCCATCTCCTCCTCGCTCATCAGCTTCTACATCCCGGTGGCCATCATGGTTGTGACCTACACGCGCATCTACCGCATCGCGCAGGTGCAGATCCGCCGGATCTCCTCCCTGGAGAGGGCCGCGGAGCACGCGCAGAGCTGCCGGAGCCGCGCGGGCTGTGAGCCAGATGCCAGCCTGCGCGCATCCCTCAGGAAGGAGACCAAGGTGCTCAAGACGCTGTCGGTGATCATGGGGGTCTTCGTGTGCTGCTGGCTGCCCTTCTTCGTCCTGAACTGCATGGTTCCATTCTGTCACGGGGACCCCGGGGACCCGAGGGCCGGCTTCCCCTGCGTCAGCGAGACCACTTTTGATGTCTTCGTCTGGTTTGGCTGGACCAACTCCTCTCTCAACCCCATCATCTACGCCTTCAACGCCGACTTCCGGAAGGTGTTCGCCCAGCTGCTGGGATGCACCCGCCTCTGCTCGCGCACTCCCGTGGAGACAGTGAACATCAGCAACGAGGTCATTTCCTACAACCAGGACACTGCCTTCCACAAGGAAATCGCGGCCGCCTATGTCCACATGATCCCTAACGCAGTGGTCCCCGGGGATGCGGCGCTGGAGGACGAGGAGGAAGAAGAGGACGAGGAGGGCCCGTTCGATCGCATGTCCCAGATCTGTCAGACGTCCCCAGACTGCGACCCAGCGTCTGACTCTGTCTGGGAACTGGACTGCGAGGGGGAGATTTCATTAGGCAAAATAACTCCACTTACCCCCAGTGGAGTTCGTTAAACCGCGTAAGAAAAGCTTTTGTGGATTTGCATACGCGTATAGACATGTGTAACCACACACACACACATGCACACTCACACGCACGGACACTCAGGCTTCCAGTGCTGCTCAGTTCATCAGTGTTTCTGCCTCTCTGTGATTCACTCACCCTATGGATTCCCAGGTGAAAGAGGTGGCAGAGGCGATTAGAATCGACAAAATTCACAGCCCACCCAGCCCAGTGGATGTGGCCAGTTAGAAGGGAAGGTGGTGCATAGCCCTTTAAAAACACGCGATCCCTTCCCCTTTCAAATAGAGGGCTCTTTCTGCGACTTGTTGGTGTTTGTGCTGATTTTTACATGGCAGGTTCAGTGCGTGCGTGTGAAGGAGGAGAAGGAGATGCTGTCTCTCTGGCTGCATGGCCCTGTTCTCTGCAGTACCTGCTCTTCCTAATGGAGGAACTCTTCCCGCGGGGGTCTGGCGTCAGGAAAACACAGGCTGTGCAGATGGTGGGCAGTGATCTCTGCTTTGCCAGGTGGGTTTTCGGGATTACTCTGGAGAGAAGGCAAGTGCGGACTCAAAATCAGGGAAGATGTCCCTTTACTTTCTTTTCAGGCAGTTTGGCCATGAAGAACACACAAGGGCTTAAAAAGCTTCTGATTTCTTGGGTTTCCCTTTGTCAGCTAAATCCATCTGCAGTGTATACAGAAAGCTAGTTTCATGGTCCTGGCCCATGATATGGACTGCTTAAACCTGGAATTCTTTTTTTTTCTCTTTCTTGGAGACTTCTTTTTTTTTTAATAATGTAAGAGAGTTCTCCCGGTCTGTAGGCGGCTAAGTCTGTGCCCTGGAAAGATCAGCTCCCGTAACACAGTCATCTTCTCTGGCTCAGATCAGAGCGCTGTGACTCGACCTGGCTTTTGGTTAATGTGTTTTCTGAGGAACTTTGACATGAGTGAATCAATACACTTTTCAAGTGAAATCTTGTTTTCAAATAGGCATTTTAACTGCACACAATAGCAAATAGAGAAAAGCATTTTAATGGAAACCTAGAAGCCAAAGTGACATTTGAATGAATGAACGTTAGGAGTATCTATAAGTGGAACTGCTCAGCGAAAGACCCGCAAAATCCAATCTTTCTGTTTTCCCTCTGAGTGACGAGGCTGCTGCAGTGTACTCTGTCCCAGATAATGTCAGTTAAGAACATATTTCCATGAGAATCAAATGCAAAACCTATTCACGAAAGCAAGTGAAATGTGGATCTGTAATTTCTCATACATCTTTGCTCTCCGAAAATAAAATGTCGCATCAAGGACAATTCAATCAATTTTCATCTCTCTAGGGGTAATTTTATAGCCAGTCTTCTGTACAACTCTGTCTTGTTCACTGTAAATGTGTAGTGCCTGGCACGTACTGCTTAATAAATATTTGTTGAATGAATAACTATTTCTGGGACAGTGAGATTGAGAGAAAATCCTTCCTGGCACGTGAGTTTTCACATGTGCTTCTGTCAAAGTCGTTCTGGAATTGGAGGTCTGTGTGCAGTCTTTGGCTTGTACTTCAGCCGTTCAGTGCTGTTAGGATGACATTCATGGCAAGAAGTGACTGGTCTGGGATTTGAAGGTTATGTGACCTGTGTGTCCTGTTAACCTCTTGGGGCTTCCCTCTCTGTCTGCTTCTGTAAACGGAGGGGCTCGTATGAGGTCATTTTTAACCAGCTGTGTGGTGTGTCGCCAATGTTAATGGGTAGGGTGAAGTAATGCAACAAATGAGGCTCACTTCTGCTTCTCTCCTGAGGGCTTCTTCGAGCTCTCCTCCAGTAGAGAAAATTTCATTTCCCAATGTCCTTGACCTTGTGGGTCCTCACGTGGTAGAATTCCTGTCACCTCCTCTGGAGTCCTACTGTACCAGGGCCACAGTCTGAGAAACCTGAATGTAAAGCTGTTTTATTGTAAGGAGCAAAATCTTTGTGGACAGCTAATACTGCTTTAGGTTCCAGTGTAAGTAAGTACAACTATGTGAGAATTTTGGGACTCCGCTCTGTAAAATACTACTCATTGTGTATTATAATTAGTGCATCTCCTGTGTGCTTGGCATGGCTCAGATGCTAGGAACGTTCACTCATGAGCTTTTTGGCTGGAGTGGAGCTTGTCTTGGTGGGGGAGAGAAAAGACAGTGAAGGCTCTCCAGGCCCTGGATTGTGCTAACTCATGGGCTAAGCCCTGGGTGACATGAATGGGTCACGTGCTTTCCTGGCCTCTTATTCGACCCTCACATTAACCTCAAATATTATTTTCCCTTTTTACAGAGGAGGACACTAAGGCACAGGTGGGTTAAGTTTCTTGCCTGCAGTGATAGGATGAAAGTCAAGTAGAGCCAAGGTTTACATTTAAACTAGGAGTTCCCCCCTGAAGTCAGTTTTTCCCTCATCCCCCTTTGGTCATGTCTGGAAAGATGTTTGGATTGTCACCGTTGGGAGAGGGGTGCTCCTGCCATCTCGTGAGGCCAAGGATTCTAAACATCCAGGAGCACAGAGGATATCCAGCCACAGACAGCTGAGTGCAGCTCTGGCCAGGCAGGGGGACGCTAGCTCCCAGCCACCTGCCCACACCCCTGGGTGTTGGAGCTTCTGCCCCAAGTTCACATTCCAGCATCATTCATCACTAGCTGTCTGTGTGGAGCACTACTCCTGGCTCTGGCTTCTCTATCTGAGCAGTGGGTACATGGACCCTGGGCTGCACAGAACACAGAGGTTATATTTGGGTCATTGTTTTCCCTCTTTTAGATAACTCTGTGGTTTCATACATTTTCTTTCACTTGATCTCTAGCTAGGGTAGAACTCTGTGGTCCCAAAAGCTAAGAGGAAGAAGATTTGGAGAGTTGAGACCTGCTTGGTTACCCAACTCTATCTTCCGAGCCCAGAACAGCATGTGGTATGGAGCAGGTGTTCAGAAAATGCTAATCATCCCCCTCCTACATCTCAAGTCCTGTGACATTAGAGAGCTACTCAATGATTTGTGCAGTGAGTCCCATCAGAGATAAGGTGTGTTAATTACTTTTTCTGTAGCTGAGACAGATAGCCAACACCCAAAGTTAAAGGAGGAAATGTTTCTTTAAGCTCACAGTTTGTATAGTTTTCCAGTTAGCTGGCTCCAAGGCAGAGTGACATGGCAGAGGGGAACCACAGAGGAGAAACAGTCCATGGCAGGGTAAGCAGAAAGCAGCAGTAGCTGCTGCCTCTTTTTTCCTTTTATGCCAGGCAGGCTACAGGCCTTTTAAGTCATGTTACCCACACACAGAATGGGGCTTCCAATTACCCACACCCAGAACTATGCTAAGCCAGTTAGTGGAGCAATGCAGCCCTACATACTCCTAATCCCAGTATCACACCCTCAATCCACATTCATACACTCTAGATCCACTGATCTTTGAAAAGCCCCACCAATGACCGAATGAGGCTTTGGGGGACCTCTAGGCACAAGTCATAGCAGAGTTTCCTTTCGTAAGAGGCTGGAGTTGGTCAGGGACTGATCTGACCCATAGGAAAGCAAATCCCACAAGTGGAAGGGCCTCCTGTGCAGAGCACATCTGAAGGCTGTTTTACAACCAGTGAAGCATCTTTGTGGCTTTCCAGAGATGCTCCCAAGTGCTGGGTGCTGCCATCCAACCTGTGCATTAACTGGATGACACAAGTGAGGTGCAGGTCCCCAAAGGTCGCCTCACTTGGGGACACCTGGCTGAATTTCAAGGTGACCTTCACTCTTGAACCCTTTCCATTTCAAGGCCAGTTGGTGACACAAGACATAGAAATTGAAAACAATACTTTCCCTTGGGTAGCGTGAGGGCTACACACACGTTTTCACCTGGATAGGCCTCTTGGCAGCACTGTCAGGGTGGAGGCTTCATGATGATTGGACAAAGACTTCAGGGCTTCAAAGAGATATATACAAAAGAGAGAGGGGTGAGTCAGAAGGCTGCTGACTTCTTCCCATGGTCTGGCCTCATGAGTCACGTTCTGTCACTGGAGGGTTACTAAGTCTAGAGCAGGTCAAGGTAAGGGTGGACTTCACCTCCTGACTGTGTCAAAGAATTAGCAGAGGAGATGCTCCACATCTTCTACTTTATAAAAAATTCTGTCATAATTTCATAGATAGAAAGTAGCAAAATAGTATGAAGAATTCATAAATATTATTTTCTGATTGATCAAATAATATTTTTATTATACTGTTGTTCTCTCTTTTCTGAGTTACCCAAGATCCGATGCCCCGTTAGCCTCAAATACCTCAGTGCACGCTTCCCCACAATGAGGACTTCTCCCAACTTATTCAGATCCCTGGAAAATGTCCTTTATAAAAACAACCTGAGATGCTTTTTTTTGCCTTGAAACTGTCATGTCTCTTTACTTTCTAGGTTCCAGAACAGTTCTTGCTTCTTTGCCTTTTAGGACCCCGTGCTTTGTGAGTGGCCCCTGGCCAGTCCCCTAGTAGTATCTTTCAGTGGGGTTGTCTGGCGTCTGCTCCTGAAACACGGGGCAGAAACATCACAGAATCAATCCTGAGTCCCCTCCAGCTTCATAGCAGGTGGCATGTGCTGTCAATTAGCCCATGCCTAGCAATGTTTGTGTTGATCAATGGGTCACAGTAGGGTCCATTATAAAATCTCATTTTATCTTAGCAGTGAATATCCTTCAGAGAGATACTCAAAGACTATAAAAATATTACATTAATGCTTTAACTTTTGCCATATATTTAGCACCTATCAATCATTTTAAGCTCAACTATTGGTGTAGCTGCCAAGAGTTTTCTATTGAATAGAGTAATATTTATTTATATCACTGCAGATTCTTAAGTTGCCAGTTTTTCCAATAGGCTATAACACCTAGAATTTGCTGAGCATGTACTTCATTCAGTGTTTTGTATATATCTCCTTGCACAGTCACAGTGATATTCTTGTCAGGTAGGTCCCGCTGTCCCCATTTGAAAGACAAGGAAAGGAGGCTCAGATAGGTTAGACAAGCTGGGAAAGGTCATGCTTCCTGTGAGTAGGTGGTGGGATGTGAAGAGTCTCTCAGCAGGAAGGTCTCTCTTTTGGTCCTTACAGAACTCCTTGGAGAGACTCAAGCAGATGAAGACTCTTTCAGATGTGTTGTCTCATGGGCATTTTTCAGGCTAAATATCCTGAGGGTTTGATGCCATATCTTGGCATTTCTCCTGTGCTCTTCTGATGGACCATTAATGACAAGTTATTGGATCTCAGTTGTCTGTATCAAGTGAGATCTGCTTAGAATGGAGAGGATCTCACCTTTTCACCCCCTTGACAATTTCCAGAACTGGAACATCCTCACCATGGCTTGTGAGGAAGAGCAGACGTGTTCCGATTCGCATGTCAACTTGGCTTCTTTGCTAGTGGCTGTCTGAGGTCTTATGAGGAGAAAACTCCAAGATTGCATTTCACCCAATGGCAATCAGTGGCTGATTAGTGAATATGACACAGTGTGTGTGTGTGTGTGTGTGTGTGTGTGTGTGTGTGTGCATGTGTGTGATATGTTCTAAACTATTGCTGTTCTAAGTTGACCAATTGTCGCTAACTGTTTGGAACCATCTGAGGGTTAAAATATGATATATGGGGCTCATTCCAATTCAGTTGAATTGTAACTTCTGAGGGATGGGTCTAGGCTTTGATATTTAAAAATTGTGTTTGAGTGTAAAGCTGCGTATGTTTCAAACTTATGAGCTTCAGTCCATCTGCTACCTGGAGTTGTGTTTTGGCTATAATAGCTAAGTGGGATCTTATTAGCAATGAGTATGTCTAGCAACTCTCTAGGTCTTTTGTTAGCTGGAATTATTCTTACACATCCTGCCCCCAAGAAGAATTTGAATAGCCTGCTGGTTGTTGATGCTTTAAAACCAATTCAAACCTCACTGTAGATGGAGGCTAGAAAGCTTTCCTTGATGGAGAACCCCGGGGGTTCTTTTCCTCCAGAGGAAATAAATCAGTGCACCAAGCTGTAATAGTTTGTCTCTGATTCTCAGGTTTCTCATTGGTAAAGGGGGAATACAAGAAGGGGAAGTAAAAATGATTAAGATGCAGTATATGTGTGCATTAATCCCCAAGGTGAGTGTAATCATTATGGATTGCAAACACTCACTAATAAAAAGAATCTAAGAAGAAAAAGCAAAGTGGAAATGTAAAAAAAATGAGGCGTATACAGTAAGTACCTAGTAAATATTTATTGGATGAGTGGATTGGTGAAATACAAAGTCAAAATTCTTGCTAAAAATCTGAGGAAAAAAAGAGAAGAATCTAGCAGTTGTCCCCTGCTGGCCACACCATGATGTCACATGAGAGTGCCACGTATCTAATTCCTCAGACTCCTGGATGGAGAGGAACTTCTCTCTAGGAGCTGAGTATAAGGAAGTGCCCCAGAATGATTTCAGGAATCATCGTCCATCCCCTTCATTGGGGGATGGGCACAGTGGGCCGGAAAGGCTGAGGGACTGCCCAGGTATCCCAGCAAGGCAGGTGAGCTAAAACTGGGTCCTGAGACTCCCGGTTCATTGCTCCCCTTGAAATGCAGCCTGTCTGTGTCAGGAGGTGGGGGGCTCTCTGGGTCCTTGGGAGTCATTTCCAAGGAGATGATGAGCACAGAGTCCATGCCTGATGGTGTCTTCCATACCAGAGACACCGATGGCATCCAGGCCTTTCTCTACAGCATCCCCTGTTCATGCAGAGTGCTCTTTAGTTGTCTGTAGATGAGACACACATGTGTGGGGACTTGAGGACTCCAAATTTATCAGTTGAAAAAAGTGTGGGGAATGGTAATGGACAAGGAACAAATGGTGGCCGATGGGGGATGAAGCAGCATTTCAAACGCCTATTTTCTGTTTGTCTTTTGTGTTTCATGAAAGGCAGCAGGCATTTCTGTGCAAAGCAGCAGGAAGCCTGTTTCAAAGATGAGTGAAGGGAAGAGGAGGAGTTTTAAAATGGACTTGAAACAAACCCACAACACCAACACCTGGCTTTATCACTTCGAGCTCCTCCTGCGGGGTGAGAAGCTGTTGAAGTGAAGTAGGGAATTTAAGTAACTTTCTGTCCCTCCCACACAGTATGCTGAAATGACTTGGACATTTCCAACAATGAAGAATGAACATGAGACTGGGAAGCAAAGGACTTTGGTTCAAGTCCTGTTCATGTAATTCTGAGTTATTGATTGACCATCTCTGTGTTTGGTCCATTCATTTTTAATGATCTATCACGGGATCATTATTGATGAAAACACTCATTTACTAGCCTTTGGTAACATTACCTATGCCAGGCGCCATTAGGATGGATACATAGTGATCTCACTGGGCCTTTGTAGAAGCCTCCTTTGTAGTAGTACCAAGTCATACCCTTGGTACTACTAAGGATGCTGAGGCCCAGAGATCAAGCTCCTTGCTCAAGGTAACACATGTAAGATGTGCAAGTTGGGGATTTAGGGTTAAGCCTGTCTGGATCGACACCATCCCACATACTGAGGACGTGAGCTCAACAAATAGCAAAGCAAAACAGAACAAAGCTCCATACTCTGAAGACACATTGGTCACTCTCCCAGCTTCTTGTGTTGGCTGTCTGAGGTCTTATGAGGAGAAAACTCCAAGATTGCATTTCAGAATGAAAGCTTGGTTAGCATCAGTCTTTGCTCACATGGATGCCACATTGTGATCCATGGAGCCCTCGGAGGCTGGGGTTGAGCCAGTACAGAGGCCTTGGTTTGGACTGGGACCAACACCCCTGAAGGAGATAGCTGGCACTGACTGCTTTATTCATGCCAAGCACAGTGCCCAGGGTCTCCACGGATCAACCCATTCAGTCCTCCCAGTGACACTGCCATGTAATCACTGTCGCCTTGCCTCTCAGTCACAGAGAATAGGAAGCCAGCTCCTTCTAGGGGACACTTCCTGGAGTCATCCTAGGTTTCCCATATTTTGTGATTCATGGATCGATCTCACTCCCCAAGTTCCCATCGTCTCCTCTGGTTTGAGTCATTCAGCCCTGTAAGAGCTCTCCGGTAACTCTATTTTGTTTTATGTATCAGAAACTCTCCCCAGAGTGGGAAAGCACTTTTATGTGACTAGATGGAAGGACCCTTAGGGTAATATTTTGCATAAGAAAGATGAAAACTTTAATTTTCCCATCAGAAAGACAAGTTAGGAAACAAAGAGAGTAGTGGATAACATATAATTATCTCAGAGTGCTGGCTTGTGCTAGACATTTTATAAACATTAAGTCATTTAATGTGCCCAATAAATCCAGTAGGTAGCCGCAAATAATTTTTCCATTCTACAAGGGACAAATATGGAAGCATGAGACATTTGGTGACTTGCACAAGGTCACAAATACATGTGATAGATCTGACCCAGTCAGGAGACTCCAGAACACACTCTTCCCCGAATGCTCTCGTGCCTCGGTCATGCGGCTCACACTCAGGTCTGTGTTTTAGAGACCAATGAAAGATCTGCAAGTTTTCTTTCAGAATCGACAACCTCTGTTTCTTCTTGAGAAGCTCTCATGAGCATTGACAACCATTTGAGAGCATTTTTCTGACCACTCCACTATAAAAAGTACTCCAGACCACTGCCGGCTCTCAGAGCTGCACTTTTCTTCAGCAAGCTTGGTCTATTGTTCTAGAGATCAGAGGAGGTCTGGCTCATTCAGATGCAGGAGGCAAAGAGCAGCAGCCTCCGTGGAGTTGACCAGATGCCTCAGTGAAGTGTGTCACCTCTGGGGTGAGAGCTGCCCCCTTTGAGTTGCACCTTTCACCTCCACCATCTGTCTCACCTGTTCTTATGTACTATAATCTCTTTTTTTGATCAGTATCAGGGATTAGACTCAGGCCCTTGTGCTTCCAAGATAAACACGGTACCATTTGAACTAAATCCCCAACAATTTTCTGACAAGGGATCATTGATGAGTCTATTCAGTGCATAAGAGGCAGACCCATTTAGAAAAAGGTGATTCTTGGACTTACATCCTCATTAGTGTTACTGTGGGTGACGTGGTTCCAGATGGATTTTTAGGCTCTTGTGTGCAATGAATAAAGACTTAGAAGTGGCATGTGATGGTAAGAGTGAAAGCAGTGAAGTTTAACCAGGCGATGGTACCCTCAGAGTGGGCGCGCTCAGCCTGGCAGAGAGGGAACTAGCACAAGCCCTAAATGTGCTAGGTTTAGGGATTAACAATGTTATGTGGCATCTAGGGGACCTTCCTTTGGTTCTGCCAAGCACAGCTGACAACATGGTAGACAAGGTGCTGGGCGGAATCAGCTGCGTCTGTTGCACATGTTCTTTCCCACAATGCACTCTGCTATCACTGGATGTGTGAGATGCAGTCCATGTGTGTGAACCTTCTGTGAGCCCCAGGTGAAATAAAGTTATGTGGGCAATGCAGGAGGCTCTGGCACCAATGTGTTTTATCTTTACCTTGAGTTGTGGGCCTTTGGACAAAGGGTAGAGGTTGGCCCTGGGTTGTTGCCCAGGTTTAAGGGAGTGGAGGAGTTTGGGAGAGTGGGTCCCCTGGCCTCAATTATGAGCATGTAAGTCATCAGTGGCAGTATTTTCATCACCTGTTTCATCCCAGTCATTTGTGCCCAGCTCTTGAATGCTGGGGTGGTGGGCTGGGCGCTGGGGTTGCAGAAGTAAGCAGGTTGCAAACTGTATAATGCAGAGGTGGGGGGAAGAGGTAATTGAGTGATTCCAAAAACTGTGGTGCAAAGTTGGTGCCATGAGAAATAAGGGACATGTGAGAAATAGTGCAGAGCCAAAGGAGAGTGAAGAACCTTCTATCTGGGACATCAGGAAATGTTTTATAGCAGAAGCACCATGTAAGCTAACTATGAAAGGGATGCAGCATGTGGACAGGTGAAAAGGGGCGGGGAAAAGCAACACAGGAAGGAGGAACAGCAAGAACAGTTGAGCAGAGGTGATGCTCATACTAGCACTGGAAAGCAGAGACACTTTGAGCCTGGAAACTTTCACTATAAGGTCTCAGTATGGAAGACTCCTTGGAGAGTATTTTCTAAAGCAAAATGCGGGGAGCTAATTAAAAGCACTGCTGTGGTTTAGGTCTAGATGTCCCTGCAGAGCCTAGCAGGGGTTTTGGAGAGTGATAGGACTATGGAGGACCTACAGCTGACCAGCTGAGGAGAGAGGCCATCACTGGATGTAGCTGGGATGGGCTTCTGTCCCTGCCCAGCTCCTTCTGGGCCCCCTGCTTCCTGTCCACCATGCCCCTCTGCCGCACTGCCCTGCCTTGGAGCCAGCACACTGTGGACTGCAGCCTGCATCAGGATACACTTCTGTCCTCCCTTTAAGTTTTGGGCAGTGTATCTTTTGTCCTGGCAGTGAGGAAAGTAGTAATAAGCATGCTTATCCTGTTTTTTTTTTGTGCAGGTAAGCCATTCTCTAAATTGCTGTTCATTTTTAAAAATTTTTTTCAAGACTTTGTAGTTTGGGCTGTACCCGAACTCACTATGTAGCTCAGGCCAGCCTTGAACTCACAGCAATCCTCCTGCCTCTGCCTCCCGACTACTGGGATTATAGTTGTGAGCCACCACACTCAGCAGGATCGAACTTGGGACCTTGTGCTTGCCAGGCAGATAGTGGAACCACTGAGCTAAATCCCTGGTCCAGGCCCATTTTCTTTTATTATTCAGTAAATTTATTTTTACTGAATAAATTTTTTCTTTTAAACTTTCATAATGAGATTTTTTTTCAGTGATAGAGATTGAATCCAAGAATATATTATTAACAAGTTATATCCTTAGTTTCTTTTAATTTTTATTTTGAGACAGGGTCTTACTAAGTTGCTCAGGCTGGTTTTGGACTTGCAGTCCTCTTGCTTCAGTCTCCCAAGTAGCTGGGTCTACAGAGATGGGCCACAGACCCTGGTCAAAATTTGATTTACTAATCACTTTCCCTTCCATATAAAGTAGGATCAGTATTTTTTCCCATCTTGTTTGGTTTGGGAATGAAGGAAGTTTTTTTCCTAGTAATTTTCCATTTAGTTTAGTGATTGTCAGTTTACTTTCTTATTGATGATGTGCATCAGCAATAGTCATTATGAGTCAGATTCAAATCTGATAAGTTAGATTTATTCTGGTAGCTTATTCATGAGAAATTTTAAAATAAACCACAGATACTTCAGGATTGGCCTATGAGTCCTGCAGTGGCCAGCTGCGTCTAACTCAAATCTTCCTACATTCTTGTCAGGCTGAATCTTGTGTTTTGTTTACAGACCACTGGAACTAAGAGAACCAACAGGATCAAAGTGCTGGGAATAAAAGGCACTGAATCAGAATGGCCTGATCAGAAAATGTGGATCCTTGAAGAGCTTTAGCATCTGGAGGGGGAAGGTGTGGTGAGCATGTAGGGGCTCACTGTCCTTGCTGACACCTGTGAGTAACAGTCCACACCTGAACACCCCAGGGCTCCTTGTGGTTTCATGAGCTGCTTTATGTCATAGCTCAGTGCTCTTTTCATCCAGGCAGATGGTTGTAATATAGTAGCCAAAGAAAAGGAAGAAGATGGGAGATTGCAATGTGGCTCAGTGGCTTATCAGTTGTTCTTCTGTTCCAGGTAAATCTCTACTCTTTTTCCTTTATTTTCATATCTGTAAATAGCAATAATTCCTATTCTACTAGGTATGGAGTGTATTTCTTGATACTTGGTACTTGTGCCATGGATTAAGTCTTTGCTTTAGGAATTAACCAATGAATTGAAAAGAAGCACTCTATAAGTGTATGCTTCTTCCTTCGTATTATCCTCATTTATCTCCTTCTTTCTTCTCCTCCTTGGCCTCATCTATCATTTTCCTGTCTTAGGGGCTTCGCTGATGTTCCATTTTATGCCGTATCTCCATTTCTTCACTCAGCCTGACTCAAATGATCTCCCTCTGGCTGATGCTCTCATCTCCATTCACCTGTGGCCCTGAGGGCACAACCACAGGGTAGAGTTTCATTTGCTTACCTATGAGTTGCAAAAAAAGTCAGGCCACAGAGGTAGTGAAGCTGAATCACTGAGGGTTCCGTGTGCTAGTGCCCGTGCAAGTCTTTGTTCAGGAGTTGGGGTGCATATTGCAAAACACTAATAATTTTTACCATGAATATAATATACAGCTGATGAACAAAATTGGTTGCCAAGCAAGTCAAAAACAGCTTAAGTTGGTGTTCTAGGATTCACAATGTGCTAGGTTTGTTAATGTCATATACTTGCTCCTTTCTAGAATAAAGTATATGGCTTTAAAAAAAAAAAGTGGGCTCTGAGCACTGGGCTCAGAATTCTACATACTGTGTTAATTTAGGCAAGATATTGGGAAGATTTGGGGGGCAGGAGACTTGCTCTTGTCTAGGTTTTTGGGGATGGACAAGGTGATGAGAAGGGCATGAAGCCGCCGAGCTCTGGGACTGGAACACAAGGCTAGTTCGGGGCTCCTTCCCTCCAGAGCAAGCCTGATTGCTGAGGCAGGCTGAAGAAGGGACACTAATGAGTTGCTTAACATGTTTTCTGAGAATTATCCTCGCCCTTGAAAACCAGGCTCTTCCATTCCTGGTGTCAAGGACTGGGCCACTCTTGGGTTGGTTTCCATTTGCTGAATGCTCCTTAATACCTGCATTATCTTTACTATAATAAAGCGGATCAAAAGGGTGGACTTCCTTCTCCTAAAATCTGACCCTTCCATTTACACTCTCAACATACCTTGCCTGGTTTAGCTGCCTAACATAGAACAATGACTGTTGTTCACTCTCTTGAACTTTAGTGGCTCCACACTGAGAAACTAAGTCCAGACTTCTTGGGTGGTATGAGCTCAGAGACTGCTCACATGTTTAACTGCCACCCATCAGACGATGCCCATTAATAATCGCCAAGGTGACGGTGGTGGTAGTGGTCTCGGTGAGGGAGATGGAGATGATGAGGATGGTGATAGTAAAGCAGAGGGTGATGGCGGTGATGGTGATGATGGTGGTGATGGTGGTGACAACCACTGATCACCACGAAGTACCTGTTATGCACTTGTCTTGCGCTGTTATGCATGGCACCTGTCTTGCACTTTCTCCACATTACCTCATGTACTTCTTCCCCCTCCCTATGAGAGCTCTTTCACAGGTGACTGTGTTACACAGTCCCACATTGAGTCATGGCTGATCTAGGATTCCTGACTGCCTGACTGCCTAACTGCTTGTTCTGCTGCCACATGATGCTCCTTCTTTTGTACTGCGATCAACCTTACACATTTGGTTTGACTGAAGGATTCCTTCTCTGTCCTTGCAGACCTGAGTTGTTGAGCTAGGGCTGGCTCTAAGGAAATTTCCCCATGTTTTACAATTTATATATATGTCATATCAAGAATCAATCACTGCTCACTGGAAGCTGTATTCTTTTGTCATCCTCATAGTCATCAGTTTCAGACTGGTGTTTGGTAGCAACCACAGGCTAGATAAAAGCATGTGGAATGAGTGAATGAACAGATGCATGAGTAGAGGATACTGAGTCCAGTGGAGGAGAGGAGATGAGGTTGATTTTTGTCCATATTTCCACTCTGGTCTTTTGGAGGGATTAGCTAGGATGGATTGGTAGCATTCAAGCACCAGTGTATTCAGAAAATTCAGGGGCAAAAGAAGGCAGTTGGAACTTCTTTGGGGTGTCACAGCAAACAATGGCTGTAGGATCTGTCATCTTTTATCTTCGGAGGAGTCCCTGTGGCTCTCATATTCTTGCTTTTCATTAGCTGACTGACATTGCCTAAATACTCCACTTACTGGTGAACCTCAAGGTCAGCTGACTCAGAACAGCTCCTTTCCAATTTGTCCAGCTGGCAGCATGGCCAGCCTGAAAACTGCCCTCTCTACCCTTTCAAAAATACAATAATAAAAAATATGAAAGATAAAAGAAGTCTTGTTATTTATATACAAGACCTATATTATTTATACTTTGCATGTGACCTAAGACAATTCCTTTTCTCTGAAAAAAAGGAGCACAAAAAAATGGATGGCGGGTTGGACATATCTCGCCTAGAGTATCCAAGGAATAATCATCATTCCAGAATCCCCCAACAATCAGCACCTTCCAGACAAAGCCAACTGTCTTCATGTCTTCTATTTATAGCCAAATCAAAGTGAGAAGCACTATGTAAACAGCATTGTTTCATTGCTTCCCTCTTTCACATCAATCTGTCCATTTATTTAAAGTTTCGGCTGCACTGATTAGACATAATGAATGTGCTGGGGTTGAGTTATGAATTTGAAGATGCTAAAGGTGAAAGAGCTCACTATTCTTATCTTTAAAGAGGAAGATTCACTGAAGTAAAAACAGATGTAAAGATGTCTAGTGGAGTTGTCCTATGCTAATGTATCAGTCGGCCTCTTGTTGCTGACACAACTGACAGGCACAGCCTAAAGGAAGAGAAGTTTACATTAGCTCACAGTTTTAGAGGGCTCAGTCTGGGTCAGCAGCTCCAAGGCAGGAACATCATGGCAGAAGGATGTGGTGGAGGAGAGCTGCTCAACTCAGGGCCCGCAGGACACAGAGCAGAGACCAGATACAGCCCTGAAGTCACCACCCTGTGGCCATCCAAACACCCAGACCTGTGCTTTACTGACCTGAGTTTCCAGTTGTTGTCCAGGTTTAATCACATAAGATATGTGCGATCTTGAGCTAGATTTTAGGTGTCACTGAGGCCTCAATTTCCTTTCTAGAAAGTGGGGAAATGGAGTATACTCTGAGATAATTAAAGTATAAAAATCTGAGAAAAAAATGGCAGAGCAGTAAGCAGTAGCAATTCAGCTTCTCTGGATGGTTCCGAGAGTTTGGGAAATGATAGCTCAGACAGGAACTGAAGGGAGTGGAGGGGACATGGGAACTGAAAAGGAACTGGTGGTGATGCCCTTTGCTATTGTGAGCTTGCCTTTAGGCTGTCAAAACCGATCACCATCCCTCTTGAAGAACAGAGCCCGCCCTGGACAAAGCCAGTGTCAGTGCCGTCTTTGGAGCACACTTCCTGTTCTCTTCCAGCTCACTGTGGATTCTGGATATTGACATGAAAGTGTCAGTTGAGGGCCGGGGATTTAGCTCAGTGGTTCCGGTGCCTGTCTTACAAGTGCAGGGACCCGGGTTCAATTCCCGGTAACCATATACAATACTGGGCGTGGAGACTCACTCCCAGCAGCAACCAGTACCACATACCACAGTGCTGGGTGTGGTGGCTCATGCCTGTAAGCCCAGTACTTGGGAGGCAGAGGCAGGAGGATTGCTGTGATGTGAGTTTGAGGCTGAGCTCAAGGCCAGCCTGAACCACAAAAGCAAGACCCTGTCTCAAAAAAAAAAAAAAATAAATAAAAAATAAATAAATAAAAATAAAGAAAGTGTCAGTTGATTACACTGCCCCTTTCTCTCTACACTGCTCAGCACTTTGGGGCTTAGCATGTGACTAGGCTGGCCAGTCGGAGCAACTCACCCTTCTGGGCCACTGTGACGCAGGGACACATATGTGACTGGGCAGGGCCAAAGAGAATCTTCCTGGGGTCCATGTCTGCACACTGGGGGTGATTGTTTGCCGAGCTGATAACTTTCATTCCACATATGCCTTTGATATGAGACTTGAGGTGTCCCCCAACAAGAGCTTGACTCTATTTCCATTGCCTTTGAGCTTGGGCTGGTCTGTGATGTGGTTTGAGAAACTGAAGAGATCTTGTGTGGGTTCTGAGCCCTGATCCAGAGAGGTCTCGCAGGTTTTGTCTCACTAGTTTAGTACCCTACTGCCTTGAGAGCAGGCGGAGCCTAGAGATGAAAACAGATCTTGTAGAGAGAGATTGTATTGAAGGATAGACGCTCCAGCTGCCCTGGCTGCCCCTTAGGAAGCTCATGACGTGGAAATGAAACCATTTTGAGACCAATTCCCCTGGGATAATGTGACCTGACCACAAATATTTGGTTCAATCTAGGAGATACCACAGGGATTTAAACTGAGGCTTGCCTGAGCTACAGTTGTGAGAAGAAAATGGTAATTGTCCTTAGGTATGGTTGAGCCCACCTGAAATCTCAGCACTTGGGAGGGTGAGGCAGGATCACTATGAGTTTGAGACCAACTTGGGCTACTTAGTAAATTCAAGGCCAACCTGAACTACACATCAGGAGAAACAAAGTAATGGTGGTTGTTTCAAGTCACTAAGCTCTAGGACACTATGCTTCACAGAAATGGATAACTGACATATTGGGAGAGAGAATTTTTTTTCCCCCACTGGGTACCACTCTGAGAAGATGGGGCTAGCAGAGTTTGCCATATTAAGAAACTGCCTGAAAGATAAAACCAAGCAGAGATAAGCAGGACTATAGGATAAGAGAGACAAAAGTAAAACAGGAACAATATTATTTGAGGTCCTGCATCCAACCAAGATAGCTGTTAAATATAAGCTTCACAAGACTTCCTAGTTAAGCAAATGAAAAACTTCCTTCTTTTATTTTTAGGCTATTATGAGTCAGGACTCTACCATCTGTAACAGAAAGAGTCCTAGCTGAGACATATGTATATTCTGGATATGTTATTATATGTAATTATATTTTGGCCAAGTTTTATTAGTCTGGTGACTTCCAGTATATTTAAATTTAGTTCATCTCTCTCTCTCAGTAGTTTAAAAACTTTTATTGAAAAATTAGCTTATTCATTCAGAAGCCCTTTATTTAGAACTCTCTGTGCATGGGACTGTGGTAATTGGTGGAGATGTAGCAAATCCCTATTTTCCATTTCAACACCAAGGCCCTGATCTCCCGTGAGGTCATCTGACACAAGGTGAGTGAAAGAAAGACAGAAACAAGATGTAAACAAAACAGGGGTCTGGGATGGTGTGAGCTGATATTGGCAGCAAAGACAAAAGGTACCCATGACCTCTGGTACCTACTGACTATAAGTGAAGGAATACGCCTTGGGTGTATGTGAGACAATTGGCAATAGTGATTAGTGGTTACACAGGCAAGACTGTCAAAGGAAGGCAGAAGAAATGAGATAAGATGAGAGCTTTGTTGTAATTAACCAGCAACCTGTCAAGTCAGTGGGAGAGGCCATAATTCAGGGAAAGGAGTTTAGGTGGAGTTAGAAGACTCAGCTGGACGTTATCTCATTTAGGTACCTGCAGCTTCTAAAACCAAGGCATAGATCTCTGCCATAGCCCTTGGGGGCACTGTGCTCCCTGAGTTCGCCATCAGAAGGGCCCATAGGAGTCAGGCAGATTTCAGTCAGACTCCTAATATGACACAGCCAAATTACGGGGGAGCAAGAAGCCTGTGTCACTGAAAGCCTGCCAGGAAATGGGGCAGGGTGACAACTGCACTCCAAGTGATCTAATTAGAATTATGTTAATTTCCAAGGAGAGTAATGAGGATTATCAGGGCCTGTGTATTCTACCCTGCTGTTCGGTTAAAGGCCTCATGTCTTAAAAGCATCTAGCAGAGCTTCAACACAAACATACTGATTTTTCTTTCCACACCTAAGATGAAACCATAAGCCCCCTTTGGAGGTATCTGCTCCTGTCTCCCAAAATATCCTCTTTAAATATCCTTTTCTGCACCCAGATGTCAAATGCACACAACATTCTCAATTTGCCAAAGCTAGAGTAGCCAAGAAATACCTCAGTTTTAAGATGCTGTAAATTTAAGAGGCCCGTAGTCATGGAGCCACTGGAGCTTTGGGCTCTTAACACACTTCTGAAATACTGCCTCTGTCCTCACCATCCGCACTTCCCACAGAGAACCTAAGGTCTTTTATCTCTTTCTTTTGCCTTTTTTACCTTCAAGCCCCAGTTCTTGGCCAAGATAAAGTACAGCTCCCAAGAGCTATGATTTAATGGGGGGAAATTTACTTGACTTAATGTACAAATTTTCCAAAGGAAGCGAATCTGATCAGGATAATTATATCCACGTATAAGTGTAAATTACAGCAAGCATCTGGAATGGTGAGCAGCGGTTGTGTCCTTGTCACTCGGGGCCACCTTTGATCTCCAGGGTTCATAGCAAGTTAATGAATGCTCCATGGAAGCAGAGTAAGCAGGCTCACCACGACTCAACCTGGACCTTCATCATTTATTCAATTAAGAGGCAGCTTTGGAAATAAGTATTTTCTGCATGGACCTATGTTCAGACACAGACAGATCTTAAGCAAGTCTTTCTGGGAAGATTTCATATTTTTCAGTATAGAACAAAACCATTGACCAATGTCTTCTTCTACATTTAATGCTCACAGCTACCATGCTTGCTCCTGACAGTAGTTTGCTGTGCCCTGAGCATCCCATCTTCTTGTTCATTCCGATGTCTCCCATCTTTTCTCTCAAATTTCTCCTCTTCCTCTTCTAATTTTGGTGAAATTATAACCTGCATCTGAGATGCAGTTCACATGCCACCACTCAGAAGCACCTGTATTCATCAATCCAGCCGCCTTCGTTCCCTCATTCATTTCACAGCCTCCTCACGTCTTTATTATGACATTCATTTGCTTAGTACATATGCAGTGTGCTCTAACCAAGGCCCAGCAGCATGAATTCCTGAAATAAATATGACATTAAGGATCCCAGAGTCTAGCAGGGGAGATATGCAGGAAAAAGTCACAAGAATCCCAAAGCAATGAGTGGTCTGTCAGTAAAGGAGAACACAGGCTTCTATGAAAGCAAAATGAAGGAGTCCATTTGGAGCTGCAGGGACAAAGATGCCTTGGTGTAGACATGAAGTGTTCACAGAAGTTATCCAAGAGGAGAGGAGGAGAGATGTCTCTGCAGAGGCAAAACAAGGCATTGCTGGCTATCATTGGTTTGTTATTTCTATTTCCTCTACTAGACAGCAGAACTTTTTCCCATCTACATTCGTATCTCCATCACCTAGCAAAGACATATAGTATGTGCTTAGCTAGTATTTGAGAGATGAATGAATAAGTCATGAATTCAGGTAATATAAATTAACTCTACTGTTGTTTGGGATTCTGGATTCTGAGCAGTGCTAAAGAACTCACTTGAGAAAAATGTAACCAGAAATAATGGGTCTCTCAGCTAGCTATTTCTATTTAACAAACTATACCACAATTTAGTGGCTTAAAACAACAGTGATTTATTATTTTATGGAGTCCTATGAATCAGTTGCCTGGTTCTTCAGATATTTCCTCCAGAAATCACTTGCACAACTCCATCCATCTTGGAGGGTGACATAGACCTGTGTTCTCCTAGGACAGTGTGGTCTCTATGTGGTCTTTCATCCCACTACTGGCAGGAGCAAGCATGGTAGCTGTGGGGATTAAATGTGGAAGATGACACTGGTCAATGGTTTCAGTCTATACCGAAAAATATGAGGAGGATAGAAGGAGCATACAAACGTTGTGGCACTCATATTATAAGAGAAAAAGCTGTAGAGTATATTTATTATGCTGTTTTTCTTGTATCTCTTCTTCTGATGTCTCAGTGACCAAAATATTTGCACAGCCAAGTCTAGAAATAACACTGAAGTGGGAAGGAGGAGCACTGAAGATGGCTGGCTTGGAATTTGAAGAACAAGGTTTGACCATGTAAGATGAACCTCAAAAGCAGTCCTTCCCATAGTATCTGTAGCATCAGAAGCAACAACACAAAAGTATTTTTATAGACTTGAAGAGAAATTAGCACTGTTACACAGAAAGCCTTGGTCGGCACCACGGACAGCTCCCACAACCGGTGGGAATCCAGGCTTTCATCCTTATCTTTGGGAGGCAGCAGGGCATGGAGAATTGACTCACTGAGTGTCTGGAGAACTGGATTTGCTTCATGAGCTCTCATTTGCCTTGAGCTGTTTCCTGTCATGGCCTGTATCCATTGTGATTAGGTTTAGACATGAGTAAGTGAAGCCCACCGATAAAGCAGCCTAAACAATATAAAAGTATTGGCAGTCAGGGCAAAGGTCAGATTGAGAGGCTCAGGGCTGTGACAGCAGCTCTGGTCCATGAAGTTCAGACCCCAGGCCCTTACAGCTCGCTGCTCAGCACCTATAGGCTGTGGCCTTAGCTATGCCTCCGAGGTGGGGGCTGATGCTCTTGTTGCTACATTGATATTCTTTCATTCACTTCTACAATAAGACACACTTTTATGGAGCCTACTCCATTCTAGAGAGAGACTACAAGTGTGAGATTCAAAGATGCTCAATCTTGGGATTTTGGGAAGAAGAGAAAGACAAGAGCTCTTCATGTCATCTGTGAAAAGAAATAACCAAGTTGTATAAATTAATTAATGTCCTGTCTAGGCTGGGCAGTACTTGAATCATGTAAAATGAGTCAAATAATATTTTCCCAAAACAAAAAGTAAAAGTAAGATTTTCTAAGCTCTTTACTCACAATAAAGCCTCTTACATGCTGCTTCCTCGTCACCCATGGTGGAGACAAATCTGCACACACACTTATCTTAGTTTCTGTTGCTCCTATAAGAAACTGTCCTCACACTCAGCAGCTCAGGAGCGAGGAAAGTGGCTGTCACCAGGGGCTGAGGGCAAGGTGGGGACACAAGATGATAGTGGCCCACCAATGTTTCTATTGTCCAAAGTAAGTAAGTTCTGGTGCTCTGGTGTAAGGCATGGGACCTATGATTAACAATGTTGTGTTGTATGCTTGACACTTGCAAAGACAGCAGATCCTGCGTGTTCTCACCACACACAAAAAGAAGAGGAGATGGCCATACACAAGTCAATTTGCTTGATTGTGGTAGCCAGCGTGGTCACATAACTTAAGTGCATACAATTTTTGTTAGTTTTTCAATAAGAATTGGAAAAATAAATTTTAAAAATTGAGAAATTTGGATGATTTTCTCTTATGTCTTTCTATAAGTGTAATTATGGTTCAAGATAAAAAAGTTAAAACACAAAATTAAAAAGAGTAGTACACATATTGATTGATTGCAATAATTGGCATTAAACCTAGGCCCTTTGCACTATTTACATTCCCAGCCCATCTTTATTGTTCTATTTTGAAACAGGCCTTTTGAAGCCACTCATAAGCCCAGATGGGGTTCAAGCTTGAGAATTTCCTTCCTCAGTCTCCTGGGATAGTTAGTGTTCCCAGAACACCTGGCAGATATAATTTTAAATGGCCCTAAATCATATTGCAAAAGCGCAGCCAATTTCACAGGTGTGTCCCTGACGGTCTTCCACATTGTCTACAGGATCCAAGGGTGTTGGCCTCTCTGTGATGCTGATAAGGGTGCAGATCCAGGTCACTGCAGACCCTGGCAGATCACTCTACGTGGACTTCTAGCTGGTGGGTGGTGGCCACTGTCATCCCCAGGTGACTCTGATGCATAGTAAAGGGTGACAGCCAGTGCTGTGAGGCCCAGGAGGTAGTAAGAAACACACTGGTGTGTTAAAAGGGGCAAGTTCCATACAAATTAATGCACAAAATGTGATAAAATATATGTTTAAATAAAAATTTTTATTGCACTGATATATTTCCACTAATCCCCCACAGAATGCTTTCCTTCACCCTGAGCATGTTTATATCATCGTTCTTGTGACTTTCCGCAGCAGGTTTGCGACCCTCTTTCCTGAGTGTCTGTAGTTACACTCCTGTGGCTGACCCAGTGTCTTAAATTGATTCAAGGTGTTCACCTTTCGTGGTCATTCTGAATTTGGGGAAGAGCTAGAAGTCACACCATGCCAGATCCAGTGGGTGAGGACACAGTGTCACATTATTTATTTGATAGAGGTTGCCATAAATATTTTCAATCAATTCAAGACCCCAAGACAACTATGAAAGGACACGTAAGA
The DNA here is from genome assembly GCA_004026965.1 of Petromus typicus. Taxonomy (NCBI): domain Eukaryota; kingdom Metazoa; phylum Chordata; class Mammalia; order Rodentia; family Petromuridae; genus Petromus; species Petromus typicus. The sequence continues at coordinate 44,159 of PVIR01003281.1, forward strand.
AAGAGAACTCAGCTTCAGAGAGTGGCGAGAAAGGTGAGGTGAGTGTGTCGGAAGTAAGCGGGATCTTGAGAGGGATTAATGACTGGAATACATGTGCAGACACTTAAATTTAAATAGTCACCATATTTTATAACACACTATACGTCTGAATCTTGGTGGTGAACTTAGGGTTTCTGCGTAGATTCCGGGTCACGTTTCTTTCTTTTTTTTTTTTTTTTTAGGTTTTTTGAGACAAGGTCTTGCTTTGTGGTTCAGGCTGGCCCTGAGCTCAGCCTCCAACTCACATCATAGCAATCCTCCTGCCTCTGCCTCCTGAGTGCTGGAATTACAGGCGTGAGCCACCACACCCGGCACTGTGGTATGTGGTACTGGTTGCTGCTAGGCGTGAGTCTCCAGGCCCATTATTGTTATGTGGTTACCGGGGAATCGAACCTGGGTCCTTGTGCTTGCAAGACAGGCGCTGGAACCACTGAGCTATATCCCTGGCCCCCGGGTCACGTTTCTTCAGCTCGCTTCTGCTGTGATTTCCTTTACATTCTTCATGTTCTGGTTTTCACTCCTGTGCTCCTTACCAGAAATCCAGTTCTATCTTTCTTGTAGACCACACACATCACAGCTGGGTTTACACTGGGGTGTAGCATTGGTAGAAAGGTAGAAGGCATGTGACCAGATTGTTGGACCACCGAGGGCCATTTTTGTGTCCTTGTCTGAGAGAAGGCTCCATTTCTTAGGAACTTACATAGTCATTGATGTTGTCCTCTTGGTAGGAATCCAGCCAGGGGAGGGTTACATTCTTTTCCCCATCAATTTACCCTATGCTGTCACTCTGGACGGTAATGAGACAGATTTCTCCTGGGCTTCTCTTCCTGCTCATGCAGGAAAATGATCCACTTGGCACTGGATATAGGAAGAGAAGACGCAGAAAACTCCTTGCCATACTTTCTGTGCTTCCAGTTTTGAACTGCTGCCTCTATTTGCTCCTATAATTTGTTCTCATAATCCATATGGATTCTAGTTATAATCGGTGAGAGGAAAATGGTGGTGTGTGTCTGCTAACTTCAGATCAGACACTCAAATAATTGCTTGCACTTCAGTGAAAATGAAAGGAGCAAATACTAACTTCTATAGTTGGACACAAGGAGGGAGGTAAAACAGAAAGACAAGGGCCCAAGCTGTAATGCTTGGGCAGGAATTAGGACAGCAGGCTGTTAGAGGTCACATCTACAATGTGTCCCCACAGTGTCACGAGTGTGGAAGGTGACTGGATCACTGGGGGATTCACTGATGTTCACAGATGACTGCAGCTCATAGGACGAGGGCTGGAAGTGTGTCATCTGCTCTCCGACTCCCACCTCACTGTTTGCTTCCTGGCTGTCACAGAGTGACTATCTGTTCTCTGCTGGGTGCTTCTTTCTGCCTTGGATCCAGTTGACTTTGAACTGGAACCACTGGAAAACATGAGCCAAAAACCTCCCCCATAAGCTGTGAGTGTTGTGAATTTTGTCTCCGTGATGAAAAAGTGACTAAGTTGCTGTAGGGCCCAATCATGGACACAGGGCTCTGTGAAAGGTAAGTATCTTTCGGTAAAGTGCCGGTGCCTGCATTGTGAAACTCACAGATGTCCGTCTCTTATTCAACATTTCTCATGGGCTCTGGGCCTCAAAAAGTACTTTATGTATGAAAGAATCTGCCACAGGGGATACCAGACTATGGACAAGAGGTTTCGGGATGGAAGTGATATATTTGATTTAATATCAAGAGAAAAAGGAGATAAGAGAAAGATGATTGTAATTGTGTTTTATGTATTCTGTGATTGCAAGTGGGTAAACAATAGGCAAGAAATGTTCAGAGCTTACAAACAAGATAGTGTTGGGAAGAATGGAGGCGATGAGATGATGAGCGTTTTATTGTTTCATTTTTCAAAAAATTTCCTAAATGTGGCTCTTCTATCTTTTCAAATGTAATAATGTGTAAGAATAATTCCTGGCCTATTGCCAGGTAGTCACATTGTTCCCCATTCTATTTCCGTTGCTTGTTAGGGAAGGCTTTCCTCCTTTATTGCTGTCATCTCCCTGATGCTGTCACACGTTCTGCCCTCAGTACTTTGCATCTCCATCTTCTCTGCAGACACCAGCACGAGGAGGTGAAGGAAGCACATGCTCTTGCCACCTGATATACCTTCAGTGCCTGGCTAGGGCCTTAGTATTTATTCACACAATGCTCAAGCCTCCAAGTGAAAAAAAAAAAACACTTAAAATTATAATTTCTATTTTATACTTTATCTTTTCTTTTGGTCTCAGATAGGTTGGGGCTCACATGACACTTTCTTTTCATATTGACAAACACTGTTCAAATGTCCTGCAAACCACAGCTGACCGGCAGACTGTGTTCAGCCAACATCAGGGAGAGGAGAGTCCCAGGTGGAGTTGCTCAGTGGAGAAGGAAAATCAGAGCTCAGGTTTGACCAAGGCCCCCTCAGTCAAGAATGTCAGTGGAAACAGAAGGGTCCCAAGCAGATGTGAGGAACAGGGTCCTTCCTCTCTGGTTCCTCCTCTTCTGTGCTATATACCAAGCTCAAAGATGGTGGTGCTGACTTCACCCACTGGCATTCACTTAGGAAAGCTGTCATTCTCAGTAGGTAGATGTGGAGGCAGTGTAGGGGATCCACCAAACCACAGGCTGCGTGTGCTATGACAACCTCCAATGTAGCAACCCTGGCACAGAAGGGTTGGCAGGGCCCTTAGTCACATGTACTCCAAACGTCTTTCTCTACAATTGGCACTTTGACAAGTCACCACTGTGCCCTGCGGGGGCCTTCTGCATGATGGTGAGATCACCACCTTCCAAGGCTTCTTGCTGTATCTTCAGGTAAAGTTTGCTGACCTGGCAAATATGAACTCCTGAGCGGACACTCATCCCTTCATCAGAGGCAGACATCACCAAACGATCACAGTGCCTCCTTCTCATCAAGCCGAGGCTTATTCTCAGCATCATTCTCAACACAGTATTACAACTGAATGGAGTTTGGCTTGTGGTCTCTACGGCAGCTCTTTCTTCTAGCTGCTTTGCTAGATCTCATGCACCATGATTTTCTTTATATCTCTGCAACAAAGACAGCCTCAGACCTGGCAGCCTGGAGCCCTCTTGATGCAGCCTAGAAAAGCAAAACCAGCAGAATGGGGGTTGCAGAGCCAAAATTGGCAGAGGCATTTAGTAGGTGGTGCAGAGTCCCTTCCCACTGACTTCTGAAAGCCAACATCCAGGACCAAAGCCCGGGGCCGCCAAGGCTCCAGGATCCAGCTAGAGTGCAAGACTACTGGCAGGAAGGTTGGGAACTGGAGTCAGCCCCTGATTTCCAGTCTATCGAGCCATGTGTCAGACTACAACATTTGCTCTGAGAAAGGACTCCAGTAGTAGTCATCCAGTTACAGTCTGAAACTGTGCATTAAGTCACAAGGACTGTCAGTCACTGATTTCTACAGAAGAATACCGGGTCACTGAAACATAAGGTGATTCTTTCCTGCTTCGTACAGTCTGGGAGAGCCAGGAACGATAGCTGATTGTGAAGCAGGTGAGTTCCACCTCATTATGAGATACGTAACGTTCCAAGAGGTGCATAGGCTGAGTCAGTTGATGCCTTCTAAGCAGGGAGAAGTCTTGGTTCTCGGAAATGGTGTGAGCAGCCCTTTAGACAACCCTGTTTTTGACATAATTGTCCAGTGTGGAGGAGGAGTCTGGCTCTGGGTTTCCGTTCACTATCTCTTCCATGGAGGTTGAGTCAGCCTTCTTCTTTGGGGGATATGCTTTGTTCCTCTTGGCAAATGCCTCACTGATTTCAGCGTGGGTTCTGTTTTTGGTCTCAGGCAGGACAAAATAGAGGTAGATAGCACCTGCAGTACATATTGCGGCAAAGACGAGGAAACAGTAGGTGTCCAGACTTTCCTGCAGAAACGCACAGACAGAGAAATCAGTCAGTAGACTAATTGGCTATGGAACCATTTCAGAGCAGGTATTTTATGAGGCTCCCCTTTCATTTGTCTGTGTTGCCAAGTACAGCGCCATGTGGGCGGCTGGCTGCATGAGGCAAATGGAGCTCTAACAATGCATTCTCTAGTGAAAGAAATCAATCAACTTCCAGCCCTGCAGAAGACAAGGAGCACCTGTCTTTATTGTTGTTTTGCAAATGAGGCATTTAAAAGTTAATGACCATCAACATAGGATGTACTACTTACTGAATATTATCTTAAGTTTATATTTACTGTGAAAGTGCATTCTGTCTCTACTTTCACTATACACAAGTCACACGTGACACCAAAATGGAAGAGAAATATCTCGTTTAGAGGAAAAATATGGGCCATCATTTAGGTCAAGACAACACAGCTCTCTTCCCCAATGTGCAAAATGATTGGACACACTAACTGCTGTCCTGACCAGGATCCTGTGTCCTGGGAGAGGAGCCAGAGACCTTGAGCATGTCTGGGCCAGTGCCCTCCTGCCTCACCTGGTGCCTGGCTTGTAGAGGAGCCCAGGAAACACTGCAGGAGCAAAGCACTTTCTACATCCAGCTATCTGGGCTGTGGTTCTTCCCTACAACAAATATCTACTGATCTAGACTTAAGGGGACGCCGCTTTTGACTCATCCCCCACAAGCAACAGCACCTGGACTTTAGCACACCCCATTTAATGCCTTGATTTGCAGGGCATTTATTTTCAGAAGATGAGACACTTTCATAGTGTCTGTACAACATGTGCAGACAGAGCCAGGGAGGTGTGCAGGGTCGATCTCTGGGATTCATCCAACTTCCCAGGACCAAGTGTCAGAGTCTCTGTCCTCTGTTTCAGTGACTGTACAGAAGGCTTGGAGCAGGAGTGGGCGAGATGGCCCCTCAAGCTCTGCACACAGTTAAGCGCTGGACACCACGCGATGCTTTGCTCGAAAGGTGTGTGTGTACTTCTTGCCCACTGATGGCACAGTGTGAAGGAGGGGGCTCTGCATCAGCTGAGTGGGATCTGGACCCTTGCTCTGTCCACACACGTTGTGCAGTACTGAGGGTGTGCCACTGGAACCTATGCACCAGTTCCCTTGTGTGGTGGTGACATCAGACGCCTCCAGTTCCACACCGCCCATCCCCACTTGCTGCAGTGTGGACACTGCACCTGTCAAGTCCGAAGCAGAGCCCTGTAACCTGCCCCAGCCCTGCTGTCCGAGTCCCTGGTGGTGGCTGCCAGCCGGCTCCTTGCTTGCTCTTACCAGTGCGCATCTGACTCATCAGGAAGTCACGCTGACTGTGTGAAATGTCTTCCCTAGGGCACTGGTCACTTCTGCGGCTGACTCCTCGGTGTCACCATCATCCTGTCCTGATTGAGTCACTGCAATTGCTTCTTAACTGATTTCCTTGCTCCACCGCTTGAGCCCTAAAACCGGTCCTGAAAGTGATCTGAACCTGTCCTACTAAAAACCTATGGCAATGTGCCGAGTCCCTGTGAGCAGAGCCAAAGCCCCCTGCCGTGTGTCCCCTTTTCTCCTCTGATCCCAGTCTCCTCAGCTCCTCTGTTCCAGCTACATGGCCCTCAGGCTTCCCTGTGACCAGCTCACCAGATCACCTGATCTCCTTTGCACATGCTTCCCTTCTTTCTGGAGCCACCCTCCGACCTCTGCACATCTTGCTCTCTCACTGTCCTTCCTCTGAGATTAGAGGCCTGTTGCTTAGGTTCTCTCTGCTGGCTCCTCTAGACCCTGTAAAACCCTCAGAAGCATCTGCAGCACCAGAATGTGGGTCTTTCACTCCTGGGAAGGGGAGCGGCTTGAGGGCAGGTACCGTCATCTCCCAGTGTTGCCAGGGTCCAGTGAGTGGCTGACACAGTGCATGCTTGGCAGCTGTGTGTGCAGAACACATGCATGGAGGGAGGTCCTGCAAGGCCTGTGCCTACTCATCTCACTCCTAGAGCTGCCTGGGTGTCTCAGCCACCACTAGCGCAGCCCCCTGTCTGACTTCCCTTCCCAAGCCCTGGTTTCTGCACTGTTTCAGGAAAATAGACTTGTTTCTCTTGTAGGAGTCTCGGGGTAAGGATGTGAGAAGCCAGGGAGACAGGCTACATTTCCTGGGTACAGGCTCTGCCCTCTGGCCCTCAGATGAAAAGTCCTACTGGTCCCCAGTGCAGTCTCCATGTGTCCCCAAAATGCATGTATTGGAATATAAGCCCCAAGGGATTTAGGAGCCCTTGTGCATGGCATTAGGGAGTTGGGGGGGCCTTTCTGCTTTTCCACCTTCCTCCGCTAGAGATGTAACAGAGCTCATCTGGGAAGCAGAAAAGAGCCCCCACCAGACACCGAATCCACCAGCACCTTGACACTCAACTTAACCCTATAGGGGACATGATACTGAAGTGTGGTGTGTGTACCTGGCCTTGTCTCAATAAAACTTTATTTATAAAACAGCTATAGGCTCAAGTATCCCATTGCCCTTCACCTTCTCAACAATTCCCGTGACCTCTCCTCAGTCTGTTTTCTTTCTTTCTTTTTTTTTTAGGTTTTTTGAGACAGGGTCTCACTTTGTAGTTCAGGCTGGCCCTGAGCTCAGCCTCAAACTCACATCACAGCAATCCTCCTGCCTCTGCCTCCTGAGTGCTGGGATTACAGGCGTGAGCCACCACGCCCGGCACTGTGGAATGTGGTACTGGTTGCTGCTGGGCGTGAGTCTCCACACCCAGTATTGTATGTGGTTACCGGGGATTGAACCCGGGTCCTTGTGCTTGCAAGACAGGCGCTGGAACCACTGAGCTAACTCCCCAGCCCTCCTCAGTCTGTTTTCTACAGGGCAGCCCAAGGGGATGTTCAGAAGCACAGCTATTTCACTCCTGGCCTCTGCTGAGACTGCTGAAACAGGGCCCTTAGGAGAAAGCCCATCTTCCTTGCCTGGCCCCAGGGCCTGGGGATTCTTCCCTCACTTTACTCTCAGCCTTGGGCTCCCTATGTCACTGTCCTGAACCCTATACCCCCAACTTGCTCCTGGGACTCATCGTGATCCTTTTGCCTCAGCCTCCCAAGTGGAGTATACCATGGGCCTCTTTGCTCCTCTGTTCCCATTGTTTTTCTCATCTTTGTCTCCTTCACAGACCAACTCCTCCTACAATCACATCCGCCTCCCCACCCTGCCCCCCACTGCTGGCTTGGCTACTAAGTCCTGATGATTATGCCCTATAAACATACATTTTAAAAATCAAAGCTGAATTTAAGTAAAGTAGTATGCACAGGCCCAAAGGGTACATACAGCTCACTGAGTTTGGATAAAATACATAATTGTACAATCAACACCTCTATCAAGACATAAAACATTTCTTCTACTCCAGAATATTCCGTGTGCTGTGGTCATGAAAAAGCATACCCATAACCTTAATAACACCTGTAACTTTGGGAGGCTGAGGCAGGAGGATCACAGTGGATTTGGGATCTGGCTATATAGTGAGTTCAATGCCATTCTGAACTACATAGCAAGATCCTGTCTCAGAAATCAGTTAAGTCAACCAACCGGCCAGAGTGTCTTGTCATTGTCCCATTAGTTCATCCCCTGCCCTGCACACAGAAGGCCTGCAGCTTCTGAATTTGTCCTTCTAAGAGGAAACAGCTGTGCTGAATCCAGCCCCTTTGCAGCCCAAGACCAGTCATGTCTTTAAATCCTATTCTTTCCCAGAGTCCTCCTAATAACCTGGAAGTGCGCTATGTCCCCCACCCCTGGGGGACATGTGTGGCCTCCCTGTCCCATCTGGGAATCACTCGCTTCTCTAAGTTCCTTGGAGGCTGCTCTGTGGCTTGGGCTCTGCCTCCTCTCAACCCCAAATGACCCGTGTCCTTGACGGGATGATGGCCATGCTGTCCTCTTCTGAAACACAGGGCCGAGCTGCTATCTCTGCTCACCTCTGAGGCACTGAGTGATGCAGGAGTGACATGCCTCTTCCTCCCGGTGAGCCCAGGAAGCAGCACCGGGCACCCGGAAAAGGGAGGAGGCAGTTGTGTTTGTCTTCTGTGCCCACAAGCCTCATTACACATCAGCTTCCGCCCTCACTTTACAGAGGCACTGGGGATATGACCCAATATTTTTCAAGCTAAAAAGAATCATTTCTTCCCTCCCACATTTGACTGATCTCAAACAAAATTTTGCAACTGCAACAGAGTCAGACGAGCATACATTTGCATGTGATTTTCTCCCAATCAGAGAATATGGGTGCTCCTGGCAGATAGAGTCCTAGCTGCCTGGTAACAATGGTGCGAGTCACGTAGGTGCTATCACTGCAAAGGCCTATGGCAAAGGCAGCTGCAGTTGAGGGTGGGGGGCAGAGGGAGCTGCTGGAGGAGCAGGTGGGTGGGAAAGGCGGAAGAACGTGGTCAGGTTCTGGGGTGAGCATGGAGCAGACAACCTCAAGCTCAGAGCCGCTAGCCAGGGGGGCGCTGGGTGGAGAAGGGGTCAGAATGGAGATTCTGGCTCTTCTCATGGACTGCTCTTCCTGAGTGATTGCAGGAAGCTAACAGTGGTGACGGGGCCACATCTGCCTGCCCAGAGCAGGAGACATGTGGGAGGAGGCCGGGACTCATCTCTTGCTCTCCTTCTGGCGTTCTGCCAAATGAGGCCAACTTGCCTGTTTAAAGACCTGACAATAGCAGGCTGGAGAGACCAGTCAGAAAAAGCCAGAAATGTGCCAGCCACTGGGCAGCTGAGTACCCATCGCATGCACACAGCTGGGATTCCAGGTCACCTCCCTCCCCAGACTCCTGGCAAATGAGAACAACCACCAACCACAGTCCGCACACTATCGAGCTCTCACAGTGCTCCGAGGCTGACCACTGTCGTGGGCACTGGCAGGATTTGGGTTCACGGAAGGCCCACGAGTGGCGGAACAGAAAGGACTGACGAGGAACGGGTTTCAGGTGGGGGTGGGTGACCAGCCAGCTCCTCCAGGCTGCCTAGGAGGGAGGGGTTTACAGTGACGTGGGACTTTCGAGGGTATTCTGGGCCGGCCTTCTGGTGAGATGCTCACCTGGAGAAGGGAGTGTTCAGGTCCAGCCCTGTTCCCCCTACTGTGAGTGTAGCATTATTGGGTACAGCGTCTTTGCAGGTGTGATCCAGTTAGGACAAGGTCAGACTGGATCTGGGTGGGCCTTGAATCTAATCCCTGGTGTCAATGCTTTGATCTCAGACGTCAAGCATCTAGAATCTCCAGACAGTAAGTCACTGTGATTGAGCTGTCCTGCCTGTGACACTGTTACGGCAGCCAGATGAAACTCAGAGGGCCCCTGATTGCAGCTGAAGCAGCTCAGAAGAGAAGAGCCCACGGCAAGTCCAAGGTACTCCTGCAGTGGCCTCTGCACGGGGTGGTCCATGCGAGCAGAATGTGCATCCCGCAGGCCCTCCCACCTTGGTCATGCCGACACCACCCGGTGTGCAGATCACAAACAGAAAGCATCCCTTCTTGTTGGGACCACAAATGGGCTCATCCTGTGGTGTCCCGGGTGTATGTACTGCAGAGTGCTGCCACTCTGCAGCCCTGTCTGCAGGATTTCTTGACAGCAATGGTGGCCCCACGAAGGGCTTGGGTATCTGTTCTAGAGGAGAGACTTATTTCAAACATGTACACAACGCAAGAGAAGTTCCAAAGACAGAGCTAGCAAGAAGAGAAGGACAAGTCCAATCTATGCCAATATTACAAAAACAAACATATTCCATGTGTTCAGAAGAAATGAAACACAGCATCATTAGTCACGAACATGGGTCATTTCGCTCCTTTATATTTTCAGTTTCTATAGCAAGACTGAAGTATTTATAATTGGAATTCCCTCTGGACTTTATAGAAAGAAGGAAGAAGACAGAAGGGAAAAAGAGGGGGAGGACGAAAAGGAGGAGGAGGAAAAGGTGAAGGACGTTCTGTTAGCATTTCTCATGGACAACTGACCTTGAAGGCTGGGTGTGTCTCCTTCTGCCAGGGGTTGGGTCTGAAAGGGCCCTGGATGGCTGATGGGGTCCTGCACTCACCAGTGGACTTGGCCATCATGGGTCTGGGAGCTGACTGTGCCGTAGAAGCGGGGCCGGGCTTCAGGAGAGGTCGCTGGGGCTCAGCTCCTGTTTCCAGCTCCTCCCCACGCTATGCTTCCCAGCTGTCAAGGGTTGGCAGCCCGTTTCCTGCCATCTTGTTTCTGCCTTGCAGCCAGATGATCCTGAGCCACAATAAACTTCCTTCCTGTAAGCTGCAGGTGTCAGATGTTCAGTCCCAGTGGAAGTGACATAGGAGCACAAGGGGTGGATCCTACCAAGGTTGTGTCGAGATTCAAAAAACACAACAGAGGGTTGGCACAAGAACGCCCTGACAAGGCACTAGTGTCCCTGGATGACAAGGCATGGGTGTTTTTGCAGCGATCTGAGGAGCAGGGAAGGGGCTGTTAGTACAATGGGCACTGGGAGATTTTAGTGTGGTGTTTTCCTTTTCAAAAATTAAAAAAATATATATTTTATTTATTTGTACTAGTAAATGTTTGCAGTGCAGATATGTTCCTTGTGTGAAGTTGGTACCTGTCCACCACATGGTCATTCTTGTTTTCATCCCTTTCACTCTCTTCCCCTCCCTCCATCTCTTGAACTCCCTTCTCCTTGGAGGAAGATCTGCATCTCTCCCTCCTGTTTGTCTTTTACTTTTCTCTTTATCTATGCTTTGGGGTCTCATACAAGGAGAAACAATGTGATAAGCTTGTGTATCTGATTTATTTCACTTAACATTATGGACACAAGGTGCATCCATTTTTCTACAAACATCCCGAGTTTATCCTTCTTTATGGCTGAGTAGTAATCCCTGGTGTGTAAGCACCATATTGTCTTCATCTAGGCCTCTGCTGGTGGATACACAGGCTGCTTTAAATTGCATTTCTTCCCTTGCTCTCCCCTATTCCATGGTGACCCCACATAGAGTGGAGCTAACTCTGCTCTTCATTCTTGACATGCTAATGCTTCTGGACTGTGCCAGGATCCTCACACATCTGCTGTTCCTTTCTTATCCTCACTCCCTGCTCTCTGTTCTTTTGCCCCACTGTAGTCTCCTGATCAGACTGGGCATTTGATAAGTCCCTGAACCAGTCTCCTCTCTTTCTGCCTGCCAACTGTTTATGTGTCTATGCACCTATTTACAACCATCTACTATCTATCTATCTATCTATCTATCTATCTATCTATCTATCCTTTCTACCCATTTTGCCATACTAGGGGTTGAACAAAGGCCCTGGCTCATGCTAGAAAAGTGTGCTACCACTGAGTTATATCCCTCTTAACTCTCTTTTTCTCCTTATAAAGTTTAAAAGTGTTTGCAGTTTGAAGGTGCTGCTCTGGGGTGGCAAGTCCCTGACTTCTGTCACCAGCCCCATGATAAATAAATCAACAGACTAAGTTTTTGCTTCCCAAATGGGCTCAATATGTGAACACATTCAGATACTGCTGACCTGTGAACAACCCTCTATGTGAAGGACAGAGGAGGAGTGGGTCTTCTGCAGGACCCTGTGCTGCTGGCCTCATGACCTGCCGGGAGCATCACACCCACACCCAGTGTCCTGGGAACAAACTGTAACGCTTTTGCTTATTGGGACAGCTGAGAAAGAGCTAGACTGAGAGGTCAGGCTTGTGGAGGAGATGCCACAGTCAGTGCACGACTCTTCATGGAGGCTTCTCTCAGCAGCCAAGTCCTCAGCTCCTGCCTGAAGATGCAGTGGCTGTGTTAAATCTGGAAATTTTCTGTGGACAATTCAGAGGACTCTGCACCACGAGCTCCACTGGGTAGCAAGCGCTGCAGATGGGCGGATGCGAGGCTGTGCTCAGAGAGGCCAGGGTATGCCCAGGGTGTGAGCTGCCTGTCTCCCCCGGACTGAGGCCTGGGCCCCAAGCCTGCCTGACCCAAACTCCATTCCAACCAGCCCACAATTTCCTGCTCCTCACTGGCCCTTTGTTGGCCCTTGTCCTAACCCAGCCTCATAGCCGCTACTCTTGCAAATGACACAAAATCCTGGCCCCAGGCCCCTGCTTGTGTTCCTCCAATGCAGCCGCCAAGGCCCTGGAAGGGTCTTCTTGAAACTCACTAATATTCAGCCTAGCCTTCACTGTTCTCCAAGTGTCTGGGTTCTCCACTCAGGCTGCACTCTGAGATCATCTGCTGTGCTCTGAAACACACGGATAATTCTGCCCCCTCCCCTTGACTCATAATCTTGTGATGGGAATCGAGGATCCCAGGCATTAATTGTTTGAAGTCCCCAAAATGAATCTCACTCACCCTCATAATTGAAAGCCTCTGGCCTATAGGGCCAAATGAAAATTCCTTAGCAGGACATAAAGGCTCATGAGGATCTATCCAACACTAGTTAAAACAAACAAACACACAAACACACACCTACTGTGACAGCCAGGTGTGTCTCAGCCTGGTACTGGGAAACCAGAACTATCACTGCAGACTTTGCCTGGCTCCCAGGCCACCCTGTGCTCCTCTGGGGGCACAATCAAGGCACTGGCTTCTGGGCGACCTCCATTCCCCTCACTTCTGTAGGCAGCTGCGTAATGGTCCCCAAAGACGCTCAGTCCTGAGATTTTGTGAAAGTCACTGTTTTGGTTTAGATGGAGCACGTCCTCCCCAAAGGCCTTGTGTACTCACAGGCATTGCTTGTGGAAGACAACTGAATCATGGCTGACTTGCTGTTAGGAGGCAGGCCTTGTTAGAGGCGGTCATAGAGGCATGGCCTGGAAGGGTTTGTCTCCCTCCATGGCTCCTCCCCTCTCTTTGCTTCCTGTGCACCATCTTCTGAAGAGCAGTCTTCTGCGGGGCCCTTCCACCATGCCATTTCTCTCTCTCTCTCTCTCTCTCTCTCATTTTTTTAGTTTTTTGAGGCAGGGTTTCACTTTGTAGTTCAGGTTGGTCCTGAACTCACCTTCAAACTCAGAGATCATCCTGTCTGTGCCTCCTGAGTGCTAGTATTACAGGCATGAGCCATTATGCCCAGCATTGTGGTATGTGGTATTGATTGCTAGTGGTTATATGTGGTTACCCAGGATCGAGCCTAGGCCCTTGGGCTTGCAAGGCAGGTGCCTGAATCATTGAGCTAAATCCCTGGCCCCATCATGCCATTTTGGTGTTTAAGCCTGCCAAACATGGGCTGAAACTTCTGAAACATGGTCAGAAGAAGTCTCTCCTTCCTTAACTTGTGGGTATCCAATATTGTGTCCCAGGGTTCAGGAAGTGACTATGACAGTTGCCTATTTGCCCAAAGAGATTTTGCAAATGTGGCTAAATTACAGCTAGGGGGGAATTATCTGGGATGATTGGGTGGCCCCTACATGTCCTACATATGTCCTGAAAAGGGAAGAGACCAGGAGATCTAACACAGAAGAAGAAGGCAATGTGACCACTGAGGCAAGCTGCTCTTCTGCCCTGAGGAGGGAGTGGGGGATGGGACAGCCAGGCAAGGCAAGGGCCATAGCTCCACAAGTAGGGGGACACAGTCTCTCTCCGGAGCCTGTGTCGGGAGGTGGCCCTGCTTCCCACTGCACAGTGTCTGCATCCTCTTGGATGCTGGCCAGTGCCTTGGGCAGTGGCCTAATGGTGGAAAGGTGGAGAGGATGTTGAAGGAGGAAGCCAGAGAGCACTAAAGACACTGGACTCACAGCCACAACTACCAGCTCTCGAGAGAACTAACCACCCCCTCAAAAGCGGCTTGAATCCTATCCCCGACGTCTGGGAAAAGCTTCACAAGCTGTTATCATTGCTACATCAGGCACTGGATTCCAACATGAGTTGGGGAAGGAACACATCACATCTGAACCACAGAACCCAGATTGTGTTGTTCGCTAGGGCAGCAGCAAGGAGCGTGTCCCCCTCCCCCTCAGCCTTGAGGCTCCACCTAGTTGTCCTGAGTCCCTGGGACCTGCAAGGTCCCACTGCCCTGGGTTCACCTGCCAGCTTGTACCAAGTCAGCACCGCCCACTCTGCAGCCAAGCTGCTGCTCCCCCTCCTCTGTTCAGGGGCCTGATGGAGGCTTCACCTCCGAGCACTGACAGGTGGAGTGTCACTGCACATAGCAAGTGCCCAGTGAACACTAGTGTGAATGTGGTGGGCAGGTCAGCACTGCTCACCCCGAGCCTTGGCAGGGAGGGAGGGCAAGGGCAGCTGGTCTGGGCACCTGTGCTTCCTGTGCCCTGAACTCCCGAAGATAGTGGTCTGCTTCACGGATGTAGAGGGCCTGGAATGGGCTCTCAAGTTTTCCTACTTAATTTGCAGCGGCAATGGGGAGATCAGTGCTGACAGAGAGGTGGCCAGAAGTTAATTTTCCCCTCAATACTGAACACCCAACTGGCCTTCAGCCGTGTCCCAAAGTGGAAAAAACCACTTAAAGTTTGAAGTCAACAGAGGAGACGACTTGCTATGTTGTGACTGCAGCCAGGCAAGGAGCTGAAGGGAGGAAGTCATGACCATGGGCCCTTCCCGGACTCTGTGGCCCTGGTCGATGCCACATTACTGGTGGGGCTGCAGGGATGGGCAGCAGTTGCTCAGATGCTGTTGAAAATGGTATGAAAGTTACGTGGTCTGACCTCCTACCTGCTGGAGTGTGGAGGCCGTATTGAGTGAGAGGTAGGGAGCAGAGATAAAGCTACCGTGGGGACAGAGGAGCCAACCTTGGAGCTTGCTGTGGGGCCTGGGCTCCCCTCCCTGCTCCCTGATCTCAGCTGCCCTGTCTGTGAAAGGCTGGAGAGAGAAACTTTGCCCACTCTGGGTGCCCTGACATGAGCAGCTCTTTCTGCTATACCTTTCCACCATGATCTCCTGCCTTGGAGGTGCCAGCCATGGACTGAACCATCTGAACCTGTGACCCCAAACAGACATCTTTTCCTTTCATTTTTGGGTGTCTTGCACCAGTCAGTGGGATCCCAGGAGACACAGGGAGATTCACCTTCCCTAGGCATGTGCAGCAGTGCAGAGCCTCACAGAGCCCGAACCTGAGGTGACTCAGGGCTCCTCTTCCCGTGCCAGCTGTCCTGGCTGTTGTTCCTCTGGCTTGGGCCTTGCCCATGGTCCCCTGCACCGTTCCCTCTTGTGATCTTTGTGGGCCACGCCCCCAAACAGCATGTCCACCTGTCACTCCCCACTCCACTCTGCTCTGCTCTCTCATGGTCCCCACTGCCCCAAATGGGGCTCGGTCAACACGTGCAACTCCCAAGTGTGTGGGCATCTTTGTGCCACTCACGTCACCCTTCTGACCGTGAACAACTTGGCTGGATCTATGTGGTAGCACTGAGGCTGCCCCCGGGAGTGGGGCTGTAGTGTGCTGGAATCACTGGCTGGAATCTGACACCTGCATTACAAAAATGTCATGTAAGTTGCACACAGGAAGTAGCGGAGATTCAGCCTTGGTTTCTGTGCGCACAGCCTCAGAGCAGCCGGGTGTTTTCAGGGCAGTTTCTTGCTTAGTGCAATAGCGTGAACTGAGACAGGGAGAGATCATCTCCTTCCACCAGGTCTCTGAGGTCCTGGCCCTACCTGGATGAATGGGAAAAACAGCCCCACAACGAAGTTGGACAGCCAGTTGACTGTGCCCGCGATGGTGAAGGCAGCTGGCCGCTGAGATTGCTGGAAGAACTCGCCAGTCAGGATGAAGGGGATGCCACCTGAGGAAGGAAAGCAGGGCACAGTCAGTGCCCTGAGCCTACCTTGGGCCCTGGCAGTGCTCTGTGAGCCAGCTGCGGTCCTCTTGGCAAGCTGTGCCCCGCCTGTGTGGCCCAGTGTCCCTGTGACCTGGTCTTCCCCAAGGAGACAGTCCTCATCTGCTGGGTCTCTGCATCCATCAGGCTGTGACCTGCACAAAGCTAGTAATGTGTGAGACATGCCTGATGTGTGTGGTGACTGGATACGGATGCTCTTCAATTGAAGGTGGCTTGTAATGAAACTCAGTGAAACCAACTTCCAGCTGAAAGAATTGCAAGCTGAATACAAGCTGAGCACCCCACACCTTAGGTGGCTGCTTTTGCTTTAGCCTAGACTTGAACATCTGCAGAGGGACACCCTGTACCACTAGCTCAAGAAAGAATAGAAATTCAACATTAAATGTACTGCTGGGTATCTCTCTGAAAGAATTAAAAACAGTACTATAGCAATATATGCACATCCATGTTTATAAGCGTTAAGGTTTGTAATAGCTAAATCTTAGAAACAGCCCAAATGCCCATCACCTGGGGAATGGATAAAAAAAAAAAACATTAAAAATGGAATACTACTCAGACATAAAGAATGATAAACTAGAAACATTTTTAGCTAAATGGATGCACATTGAAGTCATACTCTTAGGTGAAATAAATAGGACACACATGTAAATACCGATTAGCTTCTCTGGTATGAGAAACCTCCAGAGTAAGTGAGGATTAAAATAAATAGTAATGTGAGAGAGGAAGAAGAGGTGTAAAGAGGAAAGGGAAGGGGGGATAAAAATATGAGAAAAGAAGGAAAAAGTGGAAATAAAGTTTTTGTAAATAGGGAGAGCTGGAGGGTTGAAGGGAAGGAAAGGGATAGGAAAAAATAAGAATCAAGAATCTTCATGTGCAGGTACTAATTCCCAGTGATAAATGTGATCATAATGTACACTGAAAATGTACTGATAAGTATGCCTAACTTAAAATAGGTGCTCAATACATATTAGTGTCCTTGTCAAAAAAAAACAAGACCCAAAACATACTTTACTGAAGCCCTGTCATTTTCAAACACTGTAAAAGCCAAACATACATCAAACCGCTAAATCAGGTTTCATCTCTTTACCATGTTAGGAATGTCTCCAGTTTAATCTCAGCATAACTGAGCCAGGCAGGACCCGGCAGGCATTACCCCCTGGTTGGGGAAACTGATGCCCAGCTGAACTTGCCTGAGATCACCCAGCCCCAAGCTCAGGTCTCCCCTGATGTTCACAAGAGCCC
This sequence comes from Petromus typicus, assembly GCA_004026965.1. Taxonomy (NCBI): domain Eukaryota; kingdom Metazoa; phylum Chordata; class Mammalia; order Rodentia; family Petromuridae; genus Petromus; species Petromus typicus. The sequence continues at coordinate 61,132 of PVIR01003281.1, forward strand.
TCAGCACTGTCATCACTGACACTGGGGAGGGATGATTCTTTGTCAGAAGATGCCCCGTGCCACTGTACGGTGTTTATTATGCCCTGGTCACCATGGCAACCAAGCTACCTGCACACAACTCCAGATGTGCTCCTGGCTGGGAACCTCGAAGGTTGTGCCAATTGGACCCTCTGCCAATCGGATCTGCATCGCACCACTGGGCCTTCCCCAGTCAAGACATGACAGGTAGTAGGAGGGACTCCCTGCTGTGCATGTCCTGAGCCCTGGGAGGACACAGGCCTGGCTGAAGAGAGGCGATGACTGTGTTGCGCCTGTGTCTAGAAGGTCACGCTGAGGCCGCTCCTGATGCTGCGATGCCCTGGCCTTGGACTGACTCTCTCCCGCAGGGCACTCTGTTCAGCTGGCATGGCACCCAGCAGGAGAGAAGTAATGCTTTCCTTCTCCTCCAGCTGACCATGGCCATGCAGGTGGCCCAGGGAAACTGGTATGGCACTGGGGAGGGAATGCAACCCATGCCTTGGGGGACGTCCCTCCTCCAACTCCTGTAAGTCTCTGTCTTCACTCTTCTGCTTGGTGACTGTGTCCTTTGGGGCAGCATCTCACTTCCTTTGCACTTGGTTGCTTTCCCAGCAGTGCGTTGTGCCAATGTCGTGGTGGGTACTCAGTGGTAGATGTTTGTTAAATGAACGAAGGATTGAGAGCAATGTAAGGAGTAGAGACACACTCCATGCTCCAGGCGTGGAGGGCAATGAGAGACCAGTGAGAGAACAATAGTTAGGTTAGTGTGGTGCCTGGCTGAGACCAGAGCTTAAAGAACTGGCCCTGGAGGGAGGAGCACTATAGCCTGATGTCACATGGGCAGACATCCCTGCTGCCGTTGGAATGTGGGTGAGTGGAGGGAGAGCAGAGACAGATGAGTCATGTCTCCTGGTGCAGTTGGTGCAGATGCCCACCTCTCTGCTTCCCTCTCCACCCCAGCTAAGGCTGCTAACCATGCTCCAGCTTTTCATAAACTTTCATGCAACTCTTTGCCCCAAGGCTTTTACATAATCTCCCCCTAGGTTCTCAGAGGTTTGCTTCCTTTTTAGTATCTGTGTCATGCTTCCAAGGCCAGATCCCTTCTTCATGAAGGTAGCTCTCTCCTTCTGTCACTCCAGCCTTGCATCCTCTTTATTCCTCCTTGGTCCTTGTCATGAATCTTAAAGTACTCATCTGTTTGCAGCTGAGGGTTCCCCGAGTCTATGTAGCTCTCGGTGTCATTCACTGGTATGTCTGTTCCTGGTTTAGATGTAAAATGCCCTCCCAGATCTCATGTGTTCAGAAGTGGTGATCTGGAAGGTGATCAGATCACGGGATGCTGTTGTCATCAGTGAGTTAATATGTGATTAATCTGTAGCCGACTGTGTTGTCGGGTGGTGGGGGGGGGGAGTGGCTGGTCACTACCCTGCCTCCTTCCTCTGTTTCCTGGTCACCATGATGTGAGCAGCTTTCATCTGCCAAGCCCTCCCACCAGGCCCTTCCTGCCTTGCAGCCAGCCATCTGTAGATGGGATCCTCTAACACCTGTGAGCCAAGGTAGACCTCTCCTCAAAGGTATGGGTGTTGGGTTACCCGGCCCTGCACAAGGAAAGTGACCACAGCCCCCAGTATCTGCATCAGCACAGTGCTTATTAAGCTAATTAGTGCATTGCCTCTCACCTGTCCATATCCTATTCCTTCTTCCTGCACTTGACAATGAACCAGGGAATTTGCATTTCTCAGGGTGACCTCTGCCAATCAATGTGTCTGTCTGCTAATTAGCTCACAGACTCAGAGGGACAGAGAAACATCTCTGGCTTTGGTTCTGTGTCCTCAGGCCCATAGTGTGGGATCCATATCCTTTCCTATATAAGTTAATTGGGAAACAACTGAGAATAATAAAATGGCAAAAATAGGAATGAGTCCTGAAAACCACACACTTCCATACACATGGCTTGTTTTCTTCAATAGGAAAGTGCTTCCATATAGGCCTTTTAAGGACTGTTTCAATAAGCTGGATTTTATGTTTTATTTGGGGCAGATCTGCTTCCATGGACCAGCACTTGTAGCCGGGTCTGAGACAGACTCTATGATGGACAAAATTTTCACCAGGAGCAGCTCCTGGTTCAGAAAACACATCTAGTTAGTGGTCCCTGAGAACCAGGTCCTCCTTGAATGCTGCCTGGCTCTCAGCTCCTGGATCTGAGGTGAGCAGAAGCAGTTCTTGCCAGTGCGCAGATCGCAGGACATGTGTCCAGCATTAGGCCTTGGCTCGGCCATGGGCAGTTCCATTGAGTCCAGTTTTCCTGTGGCCTACGGAGGCACTTGAGGCAGTTGCTCATTCTGGGTGATTTTTACAAGTTGGTACTTGATTAGCCATTTTCCAGTGATTTCTTTAGAACTCATCCCTTTTCAACTCTATCCCTTCCAGCCAAGTCTCTTTTCCCATTACAGGTGGGGGCCTGGCTCAGAGCACCCAGTTAACTTCCCCAAGGTCACCCAGCCAGTACATGGGGTCTAAGCCCTCAAGCTCAGGGCTGGAAGTGGACAAAACCCACAACTTCTCTACTACCCCCAGTTGTCCAAAGTGGAAGCATTACATAGAGGAAATAGTATGTCACAGGTCGGTTTCTTTCTCCTCAACACTTAGAGCATGAGGATGTAATAGACTCATGTCTCCCCCAACTAGAAAAGGTCCACCTCCCCCAGGCCACGTGGAGTTGTGGACTCTCAAGACAGAGGGTCTTTGGAGATGGGTTTGGTGAAGAAGGCAGCAGTGGGGTCTCCTGATCGTTCTGGGGTCTCCGAGCTGGTGCCTCAGGAGGGCCTTGGCTCAAGGCCGGGAGAAGGCTCTGAGTGCCAGCCACTCTCCTGAGCTATGTGCCAGTTCCAGGATCCCCCTGCATCCAGGCTATCTCCCTCCTCCTCGCTTGTTGAGTCATGACCCATAGGTGTGAAGCCAGTTTGCCTCAAGTCACACAGCCAGTAAGAATTGGGGCCAGGTTAGGGCCACCGGGCTATGTTTAATACAAAACACAGGGCAATGACAGTAGCTTTCAGCTGGAGGGCACGGAACTTCAGGGGGCTGTGGTCACATCTAGAGCAAAAGAGAGTGCTACTGGCAAGGGGAGAATGGAGGGCAGGGACACTGATTAGTGTCCCAGTGGCTGTGGACACTGCCTGCTATGGATTTTCTCCAGCAACTCACCCAGTGCAGTGAAACACTGTGAGCTCATTATTTCGGGGCGCTTATAAAAAACATGTTAATGAGGCTGTTGGTCCTTCACCGCTAGAACTCTGACTATGCAGTTTGTGCTGCTGCAGAGCACATGCCAGTGCACTTTAACACAGGCAAGGAGGCCAAAGGAGCAGCAGACTCGCCCAGCACCCTCTGTGTGCCAGTCATGACGCATGCTGCCCAGCAGGTCCGCCCCATAAGAGCCCCCGATGTGCAGCCTGCAGGAAACCATGGCACTTTCCCAGGGTCCCGCAGACAGAGGGAGGTATAGCCTGTGTGTGAGCCCAAACCCCTTCCTTGTCAGATGCCACACAGCTGGTTGAGCTTTTTCTTCTTTCACAGAGGGGAGTAAGTGGTAGTCCATTGGCATCTGAGGGTCTTTGAGGATCTGTCACCTCTAGGTTGATAATATAGCGCAAGGTGGTGATGTGGGTCTGCAGGAACCTGGTCCAGGTCAGCAAACATGGCAGATGGGATGCAGTTGTGAACCAGGGCTCCCTCACCAGGACCCTCTGTGACCAGGAGGCTCAGGCTTCTTAAAAAGGGCAAAGGATGGTGGCACTGGCGAGTTTCCTGATCCTGGCTCTGAGGCGGTGTGGAGGCAGGACAGGTACTAATTTCTGATCCCCAACTTCCTCCTGTTTTAAGGATCCTGATTTCAGGGGTGAGGCCATAGAGAAGCTGCATATTGCCATCATGGTGTCATTGGTTTGGGGAGACCCCCCCTTCCCAGCCACTGCTGCATGGACGCTGTCGTGTGTGCTTCCTCCCATCTGCTCAGCCACACAGCGGCCCCCACGGCCATCAGGAGGAGAAATCGGGTGAAGTCAGCCCAAGCCCTCTGAGTCCCTCACAACATGTGGAATCCAGCAGCTAGAGTACCATGTCCTGGGGCCCTGGGCTGCATTTTGTTGAGCTCTGACTCAGTTTCCCTGTGCTTTCTCTTGTCCACACCACTCCAGCCACACCTGCCTCCTTCTTGCTCTTTCCAGAACTGTGTGGTCAGCTGTGGCAGCTGGGACTCTCTTGCACCACTCCAGCCTTGGCACGGTGTGCTCCATATTGACAGGTGGCCCTTCCCAAGGCCCAGGGCCAAGTGGAGACATTTTCTGGGACGGCTATATGCTGAAATGGTGATGACTTGGATACGCTAAAAGTAACTTTATCTGTTTCTTTTTTAATGGAACTGCTAGAAAATTCAGCATCACACACCGGCTTGCATTTCATCTCTGGCAGCACTGTTCCTGGCTGAGCCGTCCTGGGCCAGCCTGAGCGGGCCTTCCTCCTGGGGACCTCCCTAGAGCCTCGGAGCTGGTTCCTAATTTCTGTAGATCTTCAGCCAAAGCATTTCTGGACCGCTGCAGCTGAAATGCTCGCCTCCTTCCCCTGCTCCACTCTGTCCCTCTGTCTCCTTATCTTATAGCCCAGCTCTGTGTTTGTGTGTCCTCTGGCTGCTGAGTCCCTACCCAGAAGCTAAGCTCCCTGAGGGTGTTCCTGCAGCCTGCTCCTCATTTATAGATACTAGAAACACAGAGAGAAACAAAATAGATGAAAAACATTTTTGAAAAGAGGAAGAAATTATTTCATCTCTTCCCTACACAGCCCTCCCTGTGCAGGTCAGCACTGACCTGCAAACTGGACGAGGTGGGTGGGGCTGAGACCTGGGAGGCCTGCTCAATGACGCATCCAGAAAGATGGCAACAGTACCAGTCATCAGCACCTGTCCTAGGGCATAGACAGTGAGGAAGGGGTGGCAGCCAGCACCAGCTCAGCACCCTCCTGGGGTGGTACCCACAGTGTCCACATGGGTGAGCAGGTGAAATTCAGCGTGAGAACATGCCAGGACCAACCAGTGAGGGCTTCACAATGACGTGGGGGGACCTGGTTCCAGGCTCTCCCCTTATGGTTTAGGTCTGGACTGTTCCCTGGAGCCTCTGGTGCGCAGAGCCAGAGCTTAGAAGGTGACTGGATTCTGGGGTGCTGTCCTCACCAGTGGGTGATGAACCTCTAGCTGAATGTGGCTTGGTAAGAAAAGGAGGGTCTCCAGGACCGGGAAGGTCCAGATCTTAAATTCTTCCCTTCTCCCTGCTGTCTGGATGCATGGGGTGAGCAGCTTCCTTTCCACCATGTGCCTCCGCCTTGGGCCCACCCACCATGGGCTGAAGCTATGAGCCGAAATGATACTGTGCTGCTTAAGTTGGGACGGCCAGGTGTTTCATCCCAGTGACAGGGAGGACAATCCACCCAGGTCTCCTCTGGGAAAGTCATCTTTTGATCTGGAAGTGTCTGCGCTTGGTACCTAAACTGTCCTGATGTGGCTCAGACGTGGGGGAGGAATGACGGAAACCTTTCAAGTACTTTGCATCAGCACCGGCCTTGTCCTCCCTCAGACAAACAGCGGAGTGGTGGATGGTGGTGTGTGAACGCCATGGGCTGCTTTTCCACTTTTAGCAGCTGATTTTTGACACATCAGAGAGATGAATCATTATCATGTAATCATGTCTCACTTGGAAAAGCACAAATTAAAACAAGGTTGATGCTGACCTCCCGACCCCCTACCAGAGTTTGCTCATTAAAGCTGTAACAGGAGTGGAGGAGGCCACAACACTCCTGTGACCTCTTTCTGCCATCACCCAGCTCTGCATAATGGCTTGGAAGAGCATCAGAGGCCAGGGCAGTGGACCCCTCCCAGCCTTCCACCAGAAACACCTGAGCCTCACTTGGAAAGACTCTGCAGGTCAAGCACCTGGCTCGCAGTAAGCGCTCAATAGACAGCACTGGTGACAATGACAGCGACAGTGTTAGTGGTGTTGGTGACATCGTGGACTGAGTGTCTGTATGTCCCCACCTCCCAAAGTTGTTGATTGAAATCCTGACCTTTGGTAATAAGAGGTGAGATCTGAGAAAGTGATGAAGTTGTGAGGGAGGAGCCTCTTTTACAGGGCTGCTACTAAAAGAGACCCCAGCGTACCCCTTAGCCCTTCTGCCACGGGAAAAGATGCCAGGCGTGAGTAGCAGCTGTGGTGAATAACTCACATTGCCTGGGTGCTTGGTCTGAAGCAGGCAGGAGTATCACATAGGCGTGATCACACTATAGACATTCTCTTGGTCACTACTCTTATCAGATGGTGGGCATGGATCTCTGGATCTTGAGGGATGCTGTCAACAGAGGCCACCCCAGCCAAACACGTGTCCTTCCCAGGGACTCATGTCCAGTTGAGGACTCAGCTCAGACTGCCGTGTGACAGCAGATGGAGCCCTTCGGGTTGAGACATGCAAGACCTCACTGTGGATCTCCCACACTGACCTATGACTCTGCATCCAGATTGCACTTGGATTTTCTCTGATTCATTACAAACCAGTCTGCACCTGGCTATCATCCTCCCCGTACAAACTGCCACTCTGTTATCTGTGTCGTCACCTAGTCGCTTTTGGATGACTCCGTAACTATCACCTGTGGGTGGGCAGTCAGTCCACTGGGTGTACATAAGGTCAAAGGGCAGGCAAGGGGGGCCCTTTCCCCTGGCAAGGCTTTGCTTCTTTCTGGGCCCAGCTCCCCACTGTACGTACGTATGACAGAAAATCCCTTTTTGGTAGTGGCGCTGAGACAGTGGCCCCCACAGGCAGGAGATACCTACCTGGGCCACTGCAGAAGGAGGCAATGATGGCCAGGATGCACACAATGCTGAGGTAAGGGATCCAGGGGGCACGGTCCTGCAGGAGAGTAGAGAGCAGCAGGTGAGGAGGTGGGGTATCCAGAGGAGCTCGGGTCAGTGCTCCTGCTTGGTGCTTTGCTGTGATTTTGATGAGTCACTTCCGGCCCCAAGTCCCACGTCCCATGTCCAGAATTTGAAGACAATGACTGAGTCACTTCCTAGGCCTGAGGAGGTGAGGGGATGGGACTGCACCGGCTCAGCAGTCCTGGTGACAATGAGTGTGAATAAGAGAATAACTCATGTTGCCTGGGTACTTGGTCTGAAGCAGGCAGCAGTATCACACAGGCATGGTCACACTATAGACATTCTCTTGGTCACTACTCTTATCACATCAGGACCACATCTACACTGCTCTGTGTGCCCTGGGCAGCTCTTTCAAGCTTCTGACCACGTGACAGCACAGTGACTTGGAACATCTTCGAAGTGGCTTCCCACACCTCATCCTCAGATATTAGGGTCAAACACAGGCCTTTTGCACAGAGCCACATTTGTTCTATGTCGAGACAATGTCTTGCTAAGTCCTTTAGTTGCCCAGCTGGGTATAAACTTGTGATTCTCCTGCCTCAGCCTCGTAGAGTGCTGGGATTATGGGCTTGTACCAAGACATACGGCTGTTAGGTGGTTATTTCAGAATCCTGAGTTTCAAGGAGCCTGCGATGCCAGCCTCTGAGGAAACCTGGAGCCTGGCTATTGGAAAGGAACTGTCCCTGATCACATATTGCCCTGACAAAGACATCTTCTCCTCCTCCATGCAGCATGTCCCCAGCACCTGCCTTTGGAAGGGCAAGTCACTGTCCCTCAGATACCACCATTTTGTGATTACCTCCTAGAAATGTTTGCAGTATGAAGGCATTGGGCAATTAAAGCAAGCAACTTTCAGTCTCAAGAGTTATTCTTGAAAACACCAAGATCATGGATCATTGTAGAGAATCCCTGATGGTGACTGGTTTGGAGACTGTGGAATTTTTCAGTTAAGGTGGAGCTGGGTGGGGAGGACATGAAGGGTCTGGGTCTGACCACTCCACTGTGTCACCTTAGACAGCTCATGCGTTCATATTCATCCCTCTCTTCTCCAGGAAAGGGAAATATCAGAATGTAAGGATGAAGGACATCACTGTTCATCCCCCAAGCACAATTTTCTCTAAACACTGGTTGCAGAGGCTTCATGTGGATTTGAAGTGAATGTCTCACAGGGTCCCAGGACAGAGGGACATGTGTCCTCACTTTGAAAAGGTGTTCAGAGAGGAGCATACCCCTGAGTACCTGCCCAAGGCCTCCCAGACAGGAAGCAGAAGGACTGGATTCCCACACAGGCACACTCATGCCAGGGCTGCTGCTGGTAACTTCCTGGTAAGAAAGCAATGATAGGCAAGCACACAGAGGCACTGCCCCCGACTGCTGGAATGAGACAGCTTAAAGTGGCATTTAGGGTCATCCAGTGCATCTCCTCTATGCCATGGAGGCTCAGTGAGGGGACATATTCTGCCCAGGAGCACACAACAGCACATCAGCAGTACTGATGGGTTGCAAGCCAGGTCTCCTGCTCCCAGTGGAAGGACCTGTCACCAAAGCCACCCAGCAGCTCTAAGCCAAAACACCTCCGTAGAGCTGGTCACAGGAACATGACAGGCCACAGACCAAGGGCTGCAGAGTGATGAAGCCAGGTGCCAGCTCACACTGTCCTCCCGGGAGGCCAGGCAGGAACACAGGCTCACCTGCAGGGTCAGGGTGATGGTCAGAATCCCAAAGAAGAAGGTCATCAGCCCGAAGCCACCAATGAGGAGGGGTCGCCGTCCCAGGAGCTCAATGACCAGGCCCTAGTCCAAGGAAAGAGTAGAGAGGCAGCTTGCTTGTTTTTCTTCTCTTTACACATAGATGACTCTTGGGGTTTTTTGTTTATTTATTTATTTATTTTAGTCTTTTGAAACAGAGTCTTGCTTTATAGCCCAGGCTAGCCTCGGACTCTTTTCTTTTTGCTTATTTGTTTATTTTGTTTTTTGAGACAAGGTCTCACTTTGTAGTTCAGGCTGGCTCTGAGCTAACTATGTAGTCCAGGTGAGGCTTAAACTCACAGAAATTCTCCTGCTTCTGTCTTCCGAGTGCTGGGACTATAGGCATGGGCCACCACACCCAGAACTGTGGTATGTGGTACTGATGAGGGTGCTTGTGAGTCTCTACTCCTGGCATTGTTGTAAATAGTGACTGGGGATCGAATCCCAGACCTTGCACTTGCAAGGCAGGCCCCGGAACCACTGAGCTAAATGCCCAGCCCCAAATAAGTGATTCTTTACATAGAAAAAACCAACAAACTCCACCAAAGTACTGCTAGAACTGATGAACAAGCTCAGTAAAGTAGCAGGACACAAAATCAGCATAGACTCTTTAATAAATGATTTATAGGAGAACCAGCTATCCGTATGCAGAAGATTGAAGCTAGACTCATGTCTCACCATGTACCAAACTAAAATAAAATGAGTTGAAGGACTATTTAGTTAAAACAGAAACATGGAACTTGCCAGGAGATAGAATAGGTAAAACTTTGAAGTCACAAGTGTAGGCAAGGGCTTTCTGAACAAAACCCCAGTTGCACAGGAAATATTAAGAAACAACATAAGGGATCATATCAAACTAAAGGGCTTCTGCACCACAAACAAAACCAAGAAGTGAAGAGATAATCTATAGAGAGGGAGCAAGATTTTTTGCAAGCTATTCCTTAGACAGAGAACTGATATCTAGGATGTGAAAAGAACTCCAAAATATAAGACCATCCTAAAGAAAAGACTCAACCAAAAGATGGGCAAATGAAATGATTAAACACTTCACAGAAATGCAGATGGCCATTAAAGATGTGAAGAAATGACCAGCATCCCTGGCCATCAGAGAAACGCCTATTAAAATAACACTGAGATTCCATCTTTCCTCAAAACAGTGGCCATCATCAAGAAATCAGATAATAACAAAAACGCTGGTGAGTCTGTGGGGGAAAAGGAACCCTTCATCCTTGTGGGTGGGAATGTAAACTAGCACAACCACTATGAAAACCAGGATGCAGATTATTAAAAAGACTAAAACTAGAAATTCCATTTGACCCAGCTATTCCTTTTCTGAGTGTCTTCCTGAAAGAGAAGTGATCACATTACAGTGACACTGGGAACACCCTGGTTCATAGCAGCTTGATTCACGATAGCTGAGTCTACTAACAGATACAAAGCAGTGGAGAGACATCATCCTGCATTAGGATGCCAGTGTTTAAGCACTTTGTTTTTGGGTGGTGCGTCTGGCATTTTGTTTCATTTCCCTAAGTCTCTGGAGGAACCAGGCACCCGAGTGAAGGGACAGCTGGAAGCCCCGGATTTGGGAGCCATCTGAGGGGTGGTCCAGCAAGACCTGAGGGAATAGCATTGGCGGAGAAGGGGAGAGGCCTCCTCACTCGGGGAGCAGCTGCAGGGTACTGGGCAACTTCTTCCTCCCCCATTTCCCTCCTCCAAACTCCATTAACATACAGTCTGGTGGAAAGGTGGAGCAGGATATGCGATTTCCACTCAACAGTGAAGATGTAAACTATCTTCATTGGGTGGATGGACGAAGAAAGGAGGATGGGCAGAGAGGAGGGAATAGAGTCCAGCATTGTGCTCACTTCAAATCTAGCTCAATTAATTAGCTCTGAACCAGACAAATCTTGTGTATGTAACATGCTATCCACTCCCCTGTCATCTGCGCCATGTTGTATTTTATACACAGTGCACCAAATACACCCACATATGCTCTCCTTGGAAGATGTGCCAGCTTTCTCAGGGGCTTCAGGCTTTCCAGAGTCCCCTGCCATCCAAGATGGACATTTCCACCTGAGAAGACAGTGCCTTGATCTCTGTCCACCTAGGCTTGGCTGCTCCTGTCCTGTTGTCGGACTTGATCACACTCATGCGCATGTGTGTTACATGGCTGAGTATGTGCAGGGCCCAGAGCCTGGACAGGAAGTGCTAAGGGGGGGAACCCCACCTCCATCTGCCTGCTCCCAGTGTGGATCTGGCTGAGGCAAAGGCTCCTCTCCAGTCAGCCAGGCTCATTTCCTCAAGAGCTGTAATCAAGCCCAACTCCATTATGCGAGTGGGCTTTGAATGCCTGCTGTGGACTCACACCGTCCCAGTGGGACAGGTGAAGGCCAAGGACTATAGGGAAGTGGTGCTGGTTGCACTTTTGCTCCTTCACACAGGCACACACACACACAGATACACACACACACACACACACACACACACACACACACACACACACACAGGCTGCATGTAAGAGAGACCTGTATATCTAACGTATTTGGACTACCATTTCTTGGATTCCATGACCCTCAAGTATAATACACTTGAATGATCTTAAGATATTTCAACCAAAGTGCCAAGTCAGGCACAAATGGTGCTAAATGGAGAAGGCCAGAGCTGACCAGGTTTCCCAAGTGATCTCTTATATCCTGAGTACATTTATACCTTGGGGAAACTTTGGAGTCTTCCCTTGAAGTCTGAGCACTACAGCTTCCTGGTGGAACACAGCCCCACCCTTACCCCTTTCCACAAAAAGGGAGAAGGTGGTTCTTGAGATATTCGTGAGTATGAATTTCACCTCTTCACAGATTTGCCAAGAAGAAAAATTTCCCTTACTTATTTGTTTGGTGCTCAAACTCCATGCAGTGTGGCCTGTGTGCACTGTACATGTTCTGCCACCAAGCTACATCTGGCCAGTGTTTACACTGACCTCCTAAGGGGGTGTCTGAGCCTCAAGTCCCCTTGCATGTCGGAACAATCATATGGGTCAGGGACCCAGCCCACCCCAGGGTGGCCTCATCTTCCTGTAGCTCATGACACCCACAAGGACCTTATTTCCACAGCAGGGCACATTCTGAGTTACAGGGGCATGAGCATATGGATTCTAGGGAGACAGCTCATGCACAAAGGAGTTGGCATTTACAGAGCTTCTGCTCCATGCTGAATGCTGAACTCCTGCAGGGTTCGCAGTCTTATGTGTTGAGTACATGTCTGTCTTCAATCCCACTGTCTGAAGAGAGGTTGCAGCAGCTGGTCCCGGTCACCTGGAGAATGAGTGCAGGACCTGGTTCCCTCAACCCATCTCTGCTCTGATGCGTACTGGCCCCAGTCGTGGAGTCAGTGGGAAGCAGAGGCTATTGGCTTGGGAAGGAGTAAGGTTTCTTTTCCCACTTGAACTCTGCAGCAAGTTCTGTTGGGACCTTAGGGAAACTCCCCACTATAAATGAAAATTGGCCTTGCAGCGCATGGCCTGGAGCACCCAGTTCCTGCAGCTGGAACAGCACTGGTAGGAATTCCCCCTCCAGGAAAGCAACAATCTATTTATTTATTTCCGAGACAGGGTCTCACTTTTGTAGTTCAGGCTAGCTCTGAGCTCAGCCTTGAACTCACAGCAATCTTCCTGTCTCTCCCTCCCAACTGCTGGGATTACAGGCGTGAGCCACCATGCCTGGCACTCTGGTGTGTGGTACTGATCACTCGTGGGCGAGAGTCTCCATGCCTGGCAATGTTGTATGTGGTTATCAGGGATCAAACCCAGGCCTTTGCACTTGCAAGGCAAGTGCTCATGCCTGTAATCCCAGCACTTGGGAGGCAGAGGCAGGAGGATTGCTGTGATGTGAGTTTGAGGCTGAGCTCAGGGCCAGCCTGAACCACAAAGCGAGACCCTGTCTCAATAAAAAAAAAAAAAGAAATCCACCAATAACAAGTTCTGGAAGGGCTGTGGAGAGAAAGGAACCTTTTTCCATTGTTGGGAGTGTGGATGTGGTTGATAACTTGAGACTGGAATTTAATGAAGCATTTTCCTTAAAAAAAAAAAAAAGATTGTGGAATAGTAGGAAAAAGAGCACATATCACATCTTTATTTTTATATGGCACAAGTATTTATTTTTTGAGACAGTGTCTCACTCTGTAGCCCAGGCTGGGTTTGAACTCGTGGCAGTCCTCCTGCCTCAGCCTCCCAAGTACTGGGATTATAGGCTGGTGCCACCGCACCTGGCTATTCCTTTGTGAACTCCCGATGTTCAGGAGATGAGCTGACAATGACTGTGAAGCCCTTGGAGAATCAAGGAAAGTGACTTGAGACCCTAGGAACCCTCCCCTGAACTCCCAGATAGGACTTGGCCTCTTTTTCAGACTCATACTGTGTCACTGTCGCCAGGGGTCAGTTCAGGGTCTGTCCACAGAAAGGCCCAAGGCAAGGAGAATACAGAAGGGAATATTCTCTAGATGGGGACGTGTCCGTGTGGTTCTCTGAGCCGCGGCCCCCCCTCCCCTGTTGCCAGAGGACACTGGCTTGGGCGGTGCCCTCGCTGACTTACGGAGAAGATGGCAGCCAGTGTCTCGATGCCGCCTGTGCTCAGCGTGACGTAGGGGATGCTTCCTGCAGGGATCTTGGCGTTTGCAAAGATGCTGTTGGTGTAGAACCAAATCTAGACCAGGAAAGAGAACAGGAGATGAAGGCCTGCAGAGCAGGAATAAGGCGGGCTCTGGGCTTTGCTGCTCAGCCCACAGTCATGTGGGGAAGTGATAGGGACACTCATCTTAACAGAGCTCACACCAGCCTGAGAGTGACATGAAGCCAGTGACAAGACCGACCCTGTCTTCATTTCCTTTAGGCGTGACTATGAGGTAGAGACAGGTATGTTGGTGAGAGAATATGATCCCATTTCCCTTCCTCTTCCTCTCTGCTGTTGGGATGATGGAGGAATGGCTGGAACTTCAGCAGCTCTTTTGGATTATTAGGTGACCTCAGAACAGCATTGCTATTAACCCCCATGGGAACTTTGTAAGAGCCAGAAAAGGCCCCTGAGCCACAGGATACTTCCTGTCCCCCACTGGAAAGTCATCTTGATAAATCTACAATCAGTGCAACATGAATGGAGAAATGCAAGCAAGCCCTGCACAACTTTCCACACTGTGTAAGTCTCTGCCGGGGTCCGTTGCCCAAAGCCAGACCGAATTTTAGCAGACATGGGCATCCATCATGGATTTTGCGTTGGAGACTTGGTACCTTACTGGGGGAGTTGTGGCCTGCTGAGGTCCCCTCTCCTGCCTGTTCAAAGGAGCACACCATGCTGGCTTTCCTAGCCCATGTGGTGTTTGAGCTTCGTGTCCTGACTCAGTTCCCTGAATGACTCAGTGATCTCCTCAGCCCAGCCGGAAGCCACTGTTTGAATGTGGATCCTCTCTCATGAGCCCTTTGTGGCCTTGGAGGGTCCAAGATGCAGGGGCGACAGCCCTACCACTATTTGGCAGACAGTAAGTTCACTGCTCGGGGTCAGCTTCAGCAGGACATGTTCTGTCTGACATTCAGCACTTGGTCTCTGGCTTCTACAGATCCGTCTCCAGCAGCATCTGTTCAGCAGAAGTTATCCCTGCACTGGGGAGGCAGGACCTGCTGCCTTGGGTTGCTGGTTAATTTCAGTGACAGAGGAATTCATCCCATGGCTAAAGCACATCATTTAAGGTTCCTGGTCCCCACTGTGCTACACCTGCCTGTGTGTCCTTCCAGTGAGCCTGGGCAGGAAAACACCTCAGTTGTTGCACACGCAGGGCACCCAGGTGGCTCTGTATAAGCTCATGAACTGCTAAAGCTCGTAGGGCTGTGGTAGAAGCTTCTGTTGTCCTAAAGCCCTGACAGATATAGTCAGACACAAGGCCGAACCTCGAGGACCTGCCCCGAGACACCCGAGTGGGGCTGTGGTAATGTGCTAATCTTCAAGGTATTTCCTGGTTAAACAATGAAGCTGAGATAGAATCAACAGTCACGGTGGCCACTGGGACTGGTCCACTGTCCACGCCTAAGCACTTGCAGCAACAGCTCCGCTCTTTGTTCTGACTGTACCTCAGCTCCTTCTTGTTCCCAGCTGTGCAGTGGCTGCTGTAGGAGTGAGGGGCTCTGGTCAGGGTGTGGGAGCTGCAGAGAGCTGGCCCCTCACCTGCCTGGGGCAGGGCAGAGGCGCTGTCTGCGAGGAGAAGCCCTCTGGCTTGGAGGGAGGCTGCTCAGCAGGAAGGCAGCTGCCAAAAAGAAGTGATTTTAAGTGACAGTTCTAATTTTAGAGAAGAAAATTTGAAAGCTATGTGAGAGAAGAGGGTGGTGGTTGATGTGGTACTGAAAGGAAATTTAAAATAACGAAGTGTTAAGTCCAGCTTCCGTGCGATTGCTCGAGGACAAGAAACCGCCTCTTCACTCGTTAGCTTTTGTGTACAAGGCCATGGGAGATGCGTGATTCATGCAATGTTCTAAACCTGGGACGACTTTCCATCCAGGGGACATTTGGTAGTGTCGGGACACATTTTTGGCTATCACAACTGGTGGGGAGAAGCTGGTCAAGTGAACAGAGGCCAAGGAGAGGCTGGTACCCTATTTCTCCAAGGACTCTTCTAACCCCACACTTGGAAGCTGCTGGCTTGGTCCAAGTGCCTGGGACTCAGAGTTGGGCTGGCCAAATTTGGGCCATCCTGGACCACACACCGCAGTCTCTAATGACATTTTTGGACCTTGGGAAAGTCCCTGACCTTGTGCAAGGCACGGGTTCTTCATGTGGAAAATGAGGAAAGAGCCACTAACCCTGAGGGGTCTCTTGGGAGCAGGAGCAAGGTGACAGTGGGAAGGTGGCTGGCAGTACTGTCAGCTGCCTCAAAGGGCAGACTGTCTCTTGAAGTGATTTCTAGGAAGGGACAGAGGAAGGCTCCTAGGGCAGTGCCAGCAATGATTGGGTTAGCTCAACCCTTGGCCTTGGAGATTTGGACAAGGGGCAGCAGGTGCAGGGGAGCCTGGCCCAGGTACAGCATGTTGGCACCGAGGTTGGCATGGCTCACCAGCCTGCCAAACAAAGCAGATCAGGGAGGACTTGTCCAAGAGGCTTCCTGGGCAGAAACTGGAGACAACTTGGGGGACATGGACGGGGATGCTCTGAGGGACTTTCAGACCCTCTTTGCTTTTGCCTTAGGCATTCAGATCTTGGAGCCAAACATTTGGGACTCCAATCCCCTTTCTATCTGTACGACTCTGGAAAAGCATCTCATTATCTCTATGCCTAACAGTGGTGCTGGGAGCAGCATCTGGTTCTTGCTTAGTGCTGAGTCCTGGGTTAAATGATTATCTCTGTAGCTGGAGTAACTGGGCCAGGTGAAGGGAAGCACCTGGCCCAGCTTCTCCCCATTAGCTCTCAGTCACAGAGGGCAGGACGCTGGGCCTCTCGGTCCAGAGCTCTGCAACTGACATGCACCGTTGCTGGCTGCAGGAGTGGAGGAGACACAGGGTCTGCAGATTTGCCCTGTCAGAATTTGTAAGGTTACCAGGGTGTGCAAACGGGAGAGTTCTGTCCAGAGAGGACAGCACTCTGTGCGCAAATGCCGCAGTTTTGCGTCACAATGCCTCAGTGAGCTCAGATTCACACGTGTCCTTTGAGACTTCACAGCTGAGCCTTAGACAGTGACACCTCTCCCTCTCTACTCAGGGCAAGGAGCAGAGCCAGCTGACCGGGTGGTATGAGGGGGGAGACAGCAAGGGGAAGTAAAAAAGTAGAAAGCCACGACAAAAGACTCAAGGGCCAGACAGAGCAAAGGTGACTATGTCACAGTATCAGAAAACCGGTAAGTAAAGGTCACCATGTCTCCCGAAGGTCCCCACCCTCAGTGACATCCTGTTCCATTTTGCAGAAGCAGCAATACTCTTTAGTGCAGCAGAAGCAGTTTGCCTCTTTAGTTCTTAACTTCAGAGAGCCTCGGAGAGAAAAGAAATGGCACATCCAGTGGCTGCTCAGTGGCATGGAGCTGATGGAAGTGGGCAGAGTGAGGAATAGAACCAGGGCTCACTGGGCCCAAGATGAGCCCCCTCAGCCCTCCCACCCAGAGCCTGGCACTCACTGCATTGAGGCCACAGAGCTGGTAGCAGGCCATGACGACGATCATGGTGATGACCTGGAAGCGGACGAAGGGAGCCCTCAGCAGCTCCAGGACAGATACCAAGTGGATGTTCCCGTGCACGCGCTTCTCATCCAGGACCTCCTTCATCACTTGGGAGACATCCGCCTTGCCCAGGAACTTCTGAAAGGCTGAGAGTGGGGTGCAGTCAGAATGAGCTGGCCCTGAAGCAAACATGCCCAGCCAGATACACACCTTGTCAGGGGCCACTGAAACCATGAGGTCACATGGCCATTGGGGAGACCCCAGGCTCCTCACCAACTCATGGCAATGTGGAGCGTGCCCAGTGCTTGAACAATTGCTACGGGGCAGCTGGGTTCTGTTTTCCCTTTGGGATGACTGCTGCTGCCATGGCTGCTATGAGGATGGCATTAGGTGTCAGACACCTGAGCCCCAGGCTCAGAGCTTCTCACATGTAGGGAGCAGTTACTGGGCCCCCTGTTTGCGGGGGCTGTCTCTGCTTGTGCTTAGTGGGCAATCCAGAGGAACCCAAGTGCATGCCCAGGAGTTAGATCTGTCTCAGGAAGGAAGATTGAACTTAGTGTCTTTGCATGCAGCCCTCGAGATCACAGAGACTACAGACAGAAATGATCTCACAGAGCGTATCTTCCCAGGGCTCAAACTGCCCCTTGAAATTTATTCTATTTCCAGACTGAACACTACAAATTCCAACCTTTGAAAACCCTGCATAGCTGACTGAGACTCTAATTATGTAAGCCCCGCTCCTGGAGGGAGGACTGCTACCTGAGGTGGGCTGCCCGATCAGACCCAGATCCCCATCTGCCGGGGCCTGTGTAGGAAAGATGGCAGTCCCCAAGGCTCCCTGCCGGCACAGTCCATCTCGGAGCCAGCAGGCAGCGTCCTTAATGACTGCTGACACCACAGGACACGTGAAATTGTTCATCTTAAACTGAAAAAAAGGCTGTTAAACTTGCTCCTGATTTGCACTAAGGCTTTGCTTTTTCTGGCATTCTACTGAAAACTGTACAGTGTCTCTTTGTGACCCCTGATTTAATGCTTAAAGGCGAGGAGAGAAGTCGCTGGGTGAGCAATGTCTCTGCACCGTGCACAGAGCCGCGGCATTTGTAACACTGCTCCAGATGTCCCAATGCTGCGGCTCTGTGATGAGACAACTCCAGAAAGGGAGGACAAATATTTCCAACGTGCATGATTTCCATGATAAAACAAGGAGAACTTGCTAGTCTCTTTTGTCCCCTTTTCATTTTGGCTGGCAAGAAGCTCTCAGCCAAGTTCAATGTTCAGCCCTTCACAGAATTTCCTGGGAGGAAAATTTTCTTTCATCTTAAAAGTTCTGATCACTTCTGACAGGTGCTGTCAACCTGCAACCCTCAAGTCACCTGCCCTCCTTTTATTGGAATGTTGTAATAAAAATATTACAAGTAGAGGATGTTTTGTCATTACACAGGTGAACTATAGTCTATATTTCATATGTGGCCCAAGACAATTCTCTTCACTCAGTGCAGTCCGAACCAGCCAGATGGCCAGATACCCACTTTCTTTTCTAATCACTTACACACATGGGTGGGTTTCCCAGTGCTGAACGGTCTGTGCACACTACGTACTCTGATCACCTCACCTCTCCCTCATCCCCCCTCTCATTCAGACAGCCATGTTTTAAAACATCAATTTAATTTTGGCACTGAAGTTGTCCTGGGTCTGATACCTCTGCTATGGCATCCTGTGTATCAGTATTGCTGGCCTCTGCCCACCAGATGCCAGTAGCTCTTGGTTGTGAGTCAAAAGAGTGTCCAGATACTGCCAAACATCTCTTCAGAGGCTCCTGGAGCATCTTTCCCACACTAGTGCTCCCCAGCACTCCTCCCCAGCACCCTCCCCCACTGTGACTTTTTACATGGAACACATCCCCTCAAACTCTCACTGGCTCATAGGCAAGGCTTGGGAAGGCGATTGGCTCGTGGGGGCACAACAGCTGACTTGCTGTTAGGAGGCTGGGGTCTCATCTCATTGGGCCATGACTTGGAAAGATTTCTTTTCATCCTCAGCCTCCCTCCCTCTCTGCCTCCTGACCACCATGCTGTGAGCAGCTCTTCTCCACCAGGCCCTTCCGCTGTGCCATCCTGACTTGGAGATGGCTGACCATGGATCAAACCTCTACAAACTATAAATCTTTCCTCCTTTATGTTGTGGGTATTGGATGCTGTGTCACAGTGACAAGGAAGTGGTGAAGACACAGAGGCTTGCTGAACCCACCATGCCCCAGAAAGGCCCCTCGTGGGCTGCCTCACATCGAGATTTCACACTTCCAGTGTACAGGACTGTGACAGAACGAACTAACGTTGCTGTCAGCCACTAACTTGTGGTATTTGGTCATGTCTGCATCTGATTCACACTTCATCATCCCCAGGAGCATTCTGTCACCTCCTGTGGGAGCAAAATAAAGAATGATCTGGAGGGCTGGTGACAAGGCCTCGAAGGGCCATCATGTGGAGCAGGGGCCACGTCTTTATGACCAGGTACTGACATGTGCCCTGAGCACAGTGTCTTTTGTGTGGTGGGAACTCTGTGCCTGTAGAAATAGGAGGCTTCACCAGGCTTTTATTTTCCATCACTCTTCAGGTTTGGGATGGGAATCACTCAGTTTTTAATTCAAGTTGCTGTATTTTTATTACCCACAGCTGGGGGAGCCAGAGTGGAGTGAAGAAGATAATGAGTCCTGGTTATAGCTTTACAATATCTGACTATCAACTGGACCTGAAGCATCTGTAGGGCCTGTGTGGGAACAGAGGGGACCCCAATTTGTAGAGGAGCCACCAAGGTATCCCTTGTTTTTCTTTGCTTGGGTGCAGAATGATGCACTGTGGTTTGTTTGTGCCTTTTACTGATTGTTGAATTTGGGAAGGATGTGTGTGGCTTGAGTGGAACTAATCTGACACATGCACCAGTGGTTTGTGACGAATCCCCCGACACCACAGATGAAAGGTATTCAGCACGAAGATAGGACCGTGCTGACTCTACCCCACCCTGGTAGAAGCTTGTTGCCAGCCTCAGTGGCGGGTGACTGCACTGCCTGGCAGGATCTTCAAATGTAAGACAGGACTAATTGAATGCCTCAAGGTCAAGATGACATTTTAATAGGAGTAAGTAGCAGATTTTCAAAAGAAACTGTGCCATGAAGCGGCATGTGGAATCTTCCCATCAGCACAGAACTGGGTAGCCAAAGTGATGCGCAGAGGTCATGGATAAAAATTCTCCTGTCTGCTCTTTAAAATGCAAACCTCCTCAAATGATTTTAAAAATGTTCTTGCTCAAGTGAAGCATTTCAGTGGATTCTGCGAAATTGTGGTTAAAATATAAAATGGCAACATCTTCATTTTTGGAACAAATGATCGACACTGGGGAAGATGGAAATTTACTGGCTGGATTCAGCTCCAGCCCCAAATGTCTCCCCTCATGGCTAGGGCTGCAGGCCCAAAGCCAAGCACGCTCTGCTCTGCCAGCCCTGTTACATCCTGCTCCTTTCCGGGCTGCTGTCACCTTCAAGGCCAAAGCTCAACTCACCTGGCCCTTGCCTACTTTTGCAGGTGTCAATGTCTTTTTGTGGAGAGGTGTGTCTTTGGGCATGGTTTAGACTGGTGTTAAACTCATTATGTAGCCCAGGTTGGCCTCAAACTCCCAAGGGTCCTCCTGCTTCAGCCTCCTAAGTGCTGGGATTAGGGGTATGCACCAAGACACCTGTGATTGATTCCTGTCTTCTTTTGCTCCCTTCCAACCAGCCCTTCAGATGAGCCTCCCCCTTCTGCAGGTGAGAAGATGGAAGGAGCTGGCCCTCAGTCAGACTCGGTGGCCTGGTGGGTGGAGCCTGAGGCAACAGCTGGGTGGAATTTGTGGGTGCAGAAGATGGAGGCAGTATGGTCACTCTCTGGCCTCCCTGGGGTGGAGAATGACTGTTCTACTTCTGTTCTACTTCTGCTTCTGAGCAGCACCGGGAGGGACACTGCCCAGATGTTGTCACAGTGAGGCCGGGGTGAGGTTGTGCCAGCCCTGCGCCCTGGGCATTAACAAGGCATGGTACCCAGGTTGGTGACATCTGGCGTGGAGAGTGCTCCAGGCCACATTGCAGTGTGGGGATGTCCACTCCTATCTGTTCACTCTATCCCCTGTGGCTGGGCTGCTGGAGGATGTGGTGGAGACACAGAGGAGCCGTGACTATAACCCAGATGTAGTGGCTGAGCTCAGGTTTGGTACCCTGAAGTTTCCTCCCCAAGCCCAGGTGTGCCCCAGGGCACCTGTCTCAGGCTGGCACCAAGGCCACTGTGTTCATTTCTCAGTGCAGAGACCAGAAGTCAGGGACACAGGTGCCGGCAGAGTCAGCTGCCTGGCTGTGAGGGTGCAGCCCACTCGCCGAGTCTGAATGACAGGGACAGAAGGAGCAAACTCGGATCTTCCTGCCTGCAGACACAAGCCCACCACAAGCCCCCACCAGTGACCTGGTCTGCAGGCTACACGATGCAGATGGGAACGAGTGAGCAGGCTGGGCCAGGCTTTCTGGCTGTCCTTCCTTTCTCCCCTCCCTCTCTCCTTTCTCCTTCCTTCCCCTTCCTCTCTGCACTCTTTCATTTCTCATCCTGTGTCCCTAGCCCATTCTTCACCTGAATGAGGTGTAGATCTGGGCTGTGATTTCAGCATGGGCTTCTTTACACCTAGGAAGCCGGGGCTGGGGCACTAGGTCTTGGGCAGCTTTTCAATCTGGGCCTGCAGGAACTGCATTTCCTCCCTGCAGCTTTAGGTGGAGGCCTGGGGTTTGTGTCTGGAGCAGCGAGGCCACCCATGGAGGCACAGGACACTGCACATCAGTGAAACTGCAGCAACCAGCGGTAGCCTCTGTCTTCACCTGGTCCTGTCAGTTTAAGCAGCTACTGCAAGGCTTAGGACATTTCCTGCCAGATATTGGGTCTTATTTAGGGCCTGGCATACAGCAGCTGCTGAGATTGTGCTGGGAAAGGGGGACTGAGCCCTATTCATCTTTGCTGACACTGAGTGTGAAGCAGGTCCTCAGGGAGGACAGGCCTGAACCTGGGCTGACCACCTGCGCTGGCCCTGGCTGCCCAGGGTGGGAGCTGTGGTGCAGGTGGATTAGCTTGTCCAGAGGAAGAGCTGCTCGACCTGTGTCCAAGGATGGACTGGGTTTCTCAGTAGTGCCCTCTCCATCCTTGGGAGTGTACAAGGAGGAACTTGATGACCATTCAAACTCTAAGCAGGAAGACAGCTGGGCATAGATCTCTAAGGCAAACCAGCCTCTCAGAAGTGTGCAGAGATATGGAGGAGAGAAGGAAAAGAGCAAGTAATATCTGTGGGGATGGAACACACATTGACTTCAACCAGCTGCCCTTGCGGATAGAGGAGATGGCCTTGAGAACTTGTGGTCCACGAGCTCATTTCCACAGGACATTTGCACAGGAATGTCACCTCCCAGAGTCCATTCTGCACACTCTCTGCAGCGTGGAAGTTTATCCCAGGTTCTCCTAGGGCACACACCTAGGGCCTGCTCTTCAGCTCGAAGCAAGAAGCCACCCGTGGCTCACACCTCATTCATATTCCTGGCTGTATGCTAATCTCTAACTGCAAGAACTTGAAAAAGAAGTGGAAATTTACATTTCTCAGCTGAAACCCCTGAGGGCCAGTCAGCTCTGAGCTGGGAGAGGGACTAAGGAAGTCAGGCCCAGTCCTAGGGACAGACCTACCTCTAGGGGGGACCTTGCACCTCACAGGCAGCAGCCTGGCATTTATTATGCCCCTACTCCTTGGCAGGTTCTGCACCATGTGTCTCGGGGAATTTTGTGCCTGTCCACTGTGTACTAGGATGTCAGGAAATGGCCACCGATGGCCCAGTGGGCCTGAGTAGTGGTGCTGAAGCCTCCAGCTCTCCAATCTCCCTCTGCACTCCTCCAAAGGAGGACACTAAAAGCCATGCTCAGAGAGGCTGGCAGCAAACACTCAGCTCTTTTCCATTAGCCTGCAGCCCTAAGGGCTTGATGTGGGCTGACACAGAGAGAGAGAGAGGTGGGAGAGCCAGGTGGGGAGAGCCAGGTGGAGCTTCTGCCCAGGCAGAAGGCTGCTGAGGGAAAGGAGACACCCCAATGCCCTCTGAGGCAGGTGTCGGGTGGGGATGCTGGAATGCGGAACTGCAGGAGCCTTATCAGACCCCTGCTAAGTCAGTGCCCCAACTGCAATTTAACAGATGAGGAAATTGAGACACAGAGATCAAAACCCCCAGGAGAGCTGGCATTTCAGCTCCTGCACCTACAGGGTGCCTACAGGGTAGGGGCAACATACTCCTGGGCTGACAGGGACAGAAGGGGGTTGTGGCCAGTCTCCTGCATTAGGAGTCCACTGTGCAAGAGCTCAGGTTCTGTTGTTAGATACACCGGAAGTCTCTTCTGCTGAGCTCTGCAGTCTGCAGGTGAGCTGTCTTTGTAAAGCACAGACATTGTCAGTATTAGCCACAGGATTATCTCTGTGAGTAGAAGCTGCCAGGACACCAGACAGCAGAAGAGTCCTTGCTGTCCTTCCAGATGGAGACCTGGATTGCACAGGAAGTCCCTCAGGTACAATCTAGCCTGTCCCTGGCTGAGCAGCTGAGGACTCAGGACCCAGAGCAGGGAGGTCTGACCAACTGGTGACAAAGAATGGCCTCCCCATGGGGCTTTTGAGTTCAGTAAACAATCTAACTGTCCTTGCACAGGGGTGAGGACCCTTGCTGCCACCCTGCTGTGTGAGCCCAGTGGGACAGACCACAAGCCCCTGGTGCCAGGTTCCTGGCCCCTACACCAGCCCCTGACCCAAGGTGTCATGTTCTGGAGCTGGGCCATCCCTCAGGAGGTGTCTCATTTGGTCCTCTGGGCACAGGTGGGGAATACAGGGAAATGTTGCAATAGACATAGACTCCATCCCAAGTGTAACACCCAGGTCCCATGCTGGGGATCTGGAAGAGTGCAGCCATACTGACTCCAGAGAAGTCAAGGGCAAGGACCCTCAGATGGCACCAAACGCTGCTCCCAGACTTGTTTCTCTCAGCAGCTGCAGCCTCTTCATCTCCCCCCAGATGTGCACAGAGGAAGCTGAAGGGGCTCAGGGCCTTGTGAAAAATTCCACTCTACTCTTTCCTGTGAGGTGCTCTGGGGCTCATAAAACGTTCGAGTGAGCACTGGTGCCATCTCATTATATGGCCAATCTGTGAAGATGGACTTCCAGATTGGGTGCTGTTCTGCACCCAGTCAGAATATCTGCAACGCACCTGTCAGTCCTCACTCATTAGCGAGGTGGGCTCTTATCTTGGGCGCTGTAAGATGGGGCCCATCTGACTGCTCCCTTCTAGAAAGCAGCTGTTTGCCAGAACTCCCTATGGGGCCTAGAGGCTGCTGTCCCTTCCAGAGCCAGGGGCGGACCCGACCCAGCACATCCCTCTGCTACGGTGGTATTAGGAGATGCTATGCCATGCTCTGGGGCCTGCTCTCTTCTAGAACTGTGAGAGTTTGTTTTTTTATCTATAAATTACCCAGTCTCAAGTATTCAATTTCATCAAAGAAAATGGACAAATATAGTCTACTTCACAGAGGATGAGATTAGCAAACCGAGTAAATCAGGCTCCTAGAAACTCATGTCACACGAAGTCCTCCAGGATGTGAAGGAATGAGCTACTCAAAAGGAAGGACAAGTACTGTCCACAAGATGCTATCACTCCATGCTCTCAAGGGACCTTGGGACAGACCCTGTCCTGGGATAGAAAGGATGAGGGAGAAGTTCTTCTCCGGCCCTGGGCCTCCTTGCATCACCTTGAGGTCTCAGCTAAGCTCAGGATGCTCCCGGAAGCCAGGAGGCCATTTCCTTTGCACTCCAGACAAGGCCTCCTCAATGCACCAGTGTTTGGTGATGGGCTGATGTTGGTGCCATGGTTGTGGCCCCACCACCAATGCTGCTGCGGCATGGAGTTCACTGCAGAACATCCTCACATCCACGATGGGGTGTGACCATCCTGCAGCCTGGACATAAGCACTTGTGCTACTCCCACTTCACAGGTGAGACAGTGGGCAGCTCACCTGGGCTCACACGGTTATGGTGTAGGGAAAGGGGTGCAGCAGCTGCTCACATGACTTCTGCTCAACACAGGGCCACACGCTTGAGCATGAATCCCAGCTGCAACATTATCAGGCACAAGGAAGACAAGAAAAGAGCGCCCACTTAATGGATGACATGAGGTATCTCAGGGCTGAGAACAATACAGTGACACACACTGGGAGGGCTGGGTGTTCAGAGAGTGTTTGGGAAAGGGATGTAGCTCTGCGCACACTAGAAGGAAAAATGACCGGGGCTCCAGGAGCAGATAAGGTGAAGGGTGTGATGAGGAGAGGAAAAAGCGAAGCAGCTGAGTGGCAGGCTACACATTCACAGGGACCCTCCACTCTGACACCTCCCTCTGATGACGTGTGTACACAGCCTCTGTCCAAGGTGCTGATCCCTGGACAGCAAGGAGACCACGAGAAAGGGCAGCACACCAAAGAGCTGGTACCCACCAAACAAAGGAGTTCGGAGTACAGGAAGTGTCAGACTTCAGTGAATTTCTGAAGAAGGCTACGGACTTCCCAGAGATCCTCAGGAAACTGATGCTCAAGGAAGTGCTACCCACTAGCATGTAACAGCCTCAGCCCTGGGGCACCGTCACTGATGCTCCAAGTCTAAGGAGTCTAGCTGTTAACTCTCAGCCACTTGCTCTTTGGAATAAAGACACAGGTGAGCAATTTCTGGGCACACTGTGTGTTCTGAGAGCAGGGGCTTCTGTAGGCAGGTCTCTGGACTGTGCTGTCCTGTTCGGCTTGGGCCCTGGGAGGCAGGGTGGGAAGGGCCTGTCTCCCTCACCCTGTCCCTGTGCTATGGGCCCATCTCTCCAGTGCACCTGGTCCAGGGCCAGATGCAGTCTCCTAGACCTCTGTCCTCCCACACACTCTCACTCTCACACTTGACAAAGCCAACAAAGCTACCACTGGGTGCCTAGGTCTCCCTTCAGAGGCCATTCCCACTCACTCATAGCTGTTATGAGCTCTGTGGGTGCTAGAGATTCATCACCAAAGTCACAAGAGAAGCCCCAGTGTCCCTCCTGCCCCACCTCTCAATGCTCCCATGGATGCTTATGCAGTACCCATGTCACCAGCCTCCAGAGCACCCAGCATGCCTACATGCTACACCCTCTCAT
Organism: Petromus typicus; assembly: GCA_004026965.1. Classification (NCBI taxonomy): domain Eukaryota; kingdom Metazoa; phylum Chordata; class Mammalia; order Rodentia; family Petromuridae; genus Petromus; species Petromus typicus. Next base: position 87,297 of record PVIR01003281.1, read on the forward strand.
GCCTCTCCCTTCTTGGAAGAGCCAACTCTTAGCCACACAGCACCATTCTTCTCCCCCTTAAGAACAGGCTTTGTGGAAAGAGTGCACGGAAGAATGACCCTTTGTGGCTCCTGGCAGTTAGCAGAGGCTGTGGGGCGGTCTTCTGACCAAAGTTTTGTGAGCAGAAGTGTGGGGGCCGCCCAGCAGAGTTCTCATCCTCCTCCTCTGGCTGGACTGCAAAGTGATGGCAGCCAGGCTGGGCTGTGAGTCCCAGCGGGCCTTAAGCTGTGGAACCCTGACTCTGATTTCAAAGCAGCACCCTTCAAAACTCTTACGGCAACATTTCACTTCTACTCAAGTAAGTCCCATTCTCATGGCAGAAGTTACAGAACTTCCCTTTCCCCAGCATTAAGCATCATCTGCTTGATGCTCTATTACCACCTTCAGCACCCTCGGGCATTTCCATGCACTGCCCATTCTGCACTTCCCAAAGACACTTCCTAGGAGCCCCTCCTGAGCCGGCTGGGGCATCTTCTCTTTACAAGGGAACGGCATTTCTGTGGGAGGACTCACTGTTCCACAAGCCCAGCCACCCTTTGAACCAGACCAGGGCTCTTTCTCAGCCATTTTCCTTTTCCTTCAACTTTCTCTACAAGATACCTGGCTGCACACGAACCCCCCACCTGGCTACATGGAAGTCACAGAGCAACATACATCTTCCTCTTCCTGGTGTCCCACTGCATTTAGCCGGGGTAGCAGGAAAACCTCCCTGTGGTTCAACTCTTCTATTATGCACTGTTGATGAGACAGAGGAGGAGCTCCGAGAGGCGAGGGGACCCTCCTGCCCACTCAAGCAGCAGGTGAGGTTCTGTGTGAGCCGCCCTGTACTGAAGGATGGCCCATAGTGACCCCCAGATCTTCAAAGGCTTCTACAAACCTTTATTAGAAAGAAGCCTTGGGCGAGCAATGGCCGCCCTGTCCCCTGGAAGCCTCAGCTTCTACCTCCAGAGAGTCAAGGGATGACAGTGCCTTCCAACTCACTTTGAGAAAGATAGATCAGAACCATAACCTGCCTTATAAATACAAACACAGGCACTGATCGAGGTTTTGTTATATCCTTGTTGATTTACAAAACACTTAGGTAGTATGAGTTTTAAAAGATATTGCACAAGTTACATATACTTCTTAATGTCTTTTCTGGTTATGAGCACTAGAGAAATTTAGATTAGAAGATGGCATAAGGCTAAAGATGAACAAGAAATCTAGAGTCCTCAGGAGAAGCAAGAGCAGATGATGCTTGGAGCCTCAGCCTCACCGTCTAGTTTATTCCTCACACAGGAAGGTTTATGTCATTTCCTTTCCACAGCTCTCCACTACCAGAGGGCTGGAGGGAAGCCCTGAGACACCCTGCCTATCAGAGCCTCAGTTTCCTCTCCTGAAGATGAGTGTCTTCCTGCCTCCTTGGTGGGGCTGCCAGCAACATCCAGAGCTCAGTAGGCGGAAGCCCCCAGTCCAGGGCCTATGGGACAGCAGCTCCTTCTGCACTGCCTCTCCCACTGCTTGCACGGCAGCATTAAGGCAGAAGAGGTCATTGGACAGTCACAAGAAACATAGCTGCTGAACACCTAGGCCAGGAGGAAATCTGAGCTCTATGCCCTTGCAGGGAGGCAACAAGCAGAGTGGGGACTTGCAGAGCCTGCCTGGCTCTTCCCAGCCCTACCGGTGCCCCCACTCCCTCTCTGCTCCCTGTGGCAGAGCTGTGGGGAATGGAATGAGGAGGTGTCTGCTGGCATCCAGCACTGCCATCGGAGGAGAATCCAGTTGTGACAAAAGGAGGCCCCTACCTTTCACGGCTGCCGCCTCGTTGTGCTTCTCGAAGAGTAGGTAGTGTGGGCTTTCTGGGAGGAAGGGCAGGCTCACCAGCTGGACAAAGGCGGGGACTGCAATCACCCCAAACAGGTACGGCCAGGTGCTCTCCTATGGGAGAAGGAGACAGGTCACACGGGGACCAGGGCCCTGAGCCAAGCAGCTGTCCTGCAGAAGGCTCCCTGTTGGCAGAACCCAGATGCCAGGGCCAAGGGAGGAGACCGAGCTGGGCAGGCCACCAGCCCGGCTATGGGACATTTCCCATGCACAGATGAGTGCCCCATGGGATGGTGACCTGTCACAGATGGTACAAGGGAGGGCTGACACTCCAGCCTGTGCGGAGACTGAGGGTACCCTCAGACCTCTTCTCTCCTTGGCACAGCCAAGATCTGGGCTGCCACTGGAAGGAATCCCATGATCCCTCAATGGTGAGACCCACACACAGCAAGTCTGGCCTGTGTGGGGCCCCAGGCATGGTGTGAGTGTGTCCTGTCGTTGTGCGTGGGGGCTGGGGAGCTACTGCTGCAGGCTGAGGTGCAGCAGGACATCTATGCCTCGGCCTCTGGGCTGAATCTCTTCCTGTGTCATCACAGTGGGGATGGTGCCCTGGAGCTGCCGCTGGGTGAGGGGAGTGGGAAGAGGACCTGGAAGGGTGCCCTGGCATGGGTCTGTGAGTCAGCATTTCTGGACACCTAGACAGTGGGCACATTTAACACTGCATGATGTCTCAGCAGATGTTTTGTTATGATAAAAAAATACCTGAGAGTTGGCAACTTATAAGAAACAAAAGTTTGTTCAAAGCACAGTGCTGTCAGCTGGGAAGCCCAGGAGCACGGTGCTCATATCCACTTGGCTTGGTCAGGGCCTCGTGCTGGATTGTAATGTGACAGAGGGTGTCACAGGTGAGGCAGAGATAGTGTGACAGGTTGGCTTCCTCCCCTTCCCTCTGCTTACAAAGCCATGGCCACCTTTGCGACCCCATCTATCCTGATCAGTTCCCGTAGCCCCTCTCCTTCAATACTACCAACTTTGGGGCCTGAGTTTCCAACACATGAATTTTGGGGACTTGGCCAGATCACAGCATGTGACTGCTATCCCTGAGGTATATCCCTGGGGTATCCTCCCAGGACACGTGGGGTCCTTCCTAAGGGAACCACCGCTGGAGACACAGTGTTGCTGTGCACCCTGAGCCTGTAACCTTGGTTAATCTTGGACATTGTCCTAGACCAGGTGAGGAGAAGGTCATGGCCGCTTTTGTGCCACTCTGGACCCAGAACAAACTGAGCTGAGCCAACAGTGTGAACCTGACTTTTCCCAGGAAGAGCTCAGTGACTTCTGGGACAGGCAGGCTAGCCACAGGGAGGGGCTGTGGTGACCAGGATGACTCCTCTCACTTTCTGCCGAGTGATGTGCTGGATGTGTGGGTGTAGGAGCATCCCCACCTATGTTATAAATAATAATAGTCAGGTGGCCTCAGCAGGAAGATCTCCAGCCCCACATTTACAGTGTCCTCACTGTGGGAGTATGGGTTTCTTTCCAGTGACAATGGCGGCAAAGGGAAATACCACCCTCGCCATTGCAGGGGCAAAGCTGGCAGCCAGGTCTGGGCCATCGGAAGAGTGGCTCTGGGCAGCTACAGAGCAGGCTGTGGAGTTTGGACTCCACCACTGCCCCTCTTGCTGCAGCCACGGACATGTTCCCGGAAGGCTCCAAGTCTGTAAGGTGGGGGATGGACTGCTGCCTGCAGGATAAACCGAGTTAACAGGTGTGTGACGTGCACACCACAGGGCGCTCACACTGCCATTGGTCCACAGGACATGCTGGAAGAGCCCATCC